>JAWPHD010006997.1:0-135819 GCA_037043455.1 Cyrtodaria siliqua
ATCTATGACTTACTACTTTTTTGGAGCTGATAATTTTTTGTTTGAGTCAGTAGGTGAAAGTTCGCAGTCACCATGACCTTATAGTGGAATTACGCATTCCGCGCAATAACTTCGAAACCATAACACCCACACTCCTTAAACTGCATAGGGACCCTATACTAGGGTTCAGAGGAGAAACCCTATTTTTTATTGGCATTAGTAGATCAAATGTCAAGGTCACCATAACTTTGTATGATAATACGCATTTTTCGCGATTACTTCGAAATCCTAACACCCATATTTAGGTCGGTAGCGCGGCGATTTGTAACCGGAGACCCGGGTTCAATCCTCCGTGGTACCACTGAGTTCGTCCGTGTGTGTTCTTGGGCAAGACACTTCCCTTAGCCCTCGTCCGTCGATGGGGACGTAAACCGGGCGGTCCCGTGTATCGGTCTATCCTCCGAGCACGTAAAGATCCATAGGATCTATTCGATAATAAGAGTAGGACACGGTTCCCGGATTCTATGTAATCCATCCCTTCTCTCTGGGCGGCTCTAATAACTATACTGTGTTGATGAGCGTTAAACAGACATTCATTCATTCATGAAAATGCGTATGTAAATTGCCTCGGTAAGAGGAGTCTCGCTGTTGTGGGTCATTAGGTCAAAGGTCCACACATGACCTTTATATGGAAATAGGCATTCGCCCTAATACTCTGAAAGCATCACACACCCGCGAAACTTTAGTTGCATTGACCTTGGAGATCAGAAGGTCAAAGGTCAAGGTCGACTTGCCCTTTATGGAATATGCATTATGCGCAATAACTTCAAAACATAGCACCAATACGTACATATGAATACTATATCCCTGCTGAGAGATGGAAACCTATGTTTTTGGGTCATTATGTAAAGGCCAATGTCGCTATGACTGTGCAATATTCATTCCGTGTGATAAATTCGAAAGTTGTTACACCTATCCTTCATAAAAACGTCCGTTGCTCTGGGGTCAAAGGTCAAAGGTCATCGTGACATTGTGCACATTCATATTACAAGAGATAATCGATTTGCGTTCTAATAGGTCATCAAGGTCACATTGACCTTACAATGGGTGATATGACCAAATCCTGAGAAACAATTCCCCTTTGTAACGTATTAACTCTAGACCTACTATCTTGAACTTTACAGAAATAGTACCTTTATTAAACAATGACTCTATTAATGTTGGGATTAGTAGGTTAAAGCTTAAGGTCACAATACCTGATTAATGAAAAATGCTTTCTGTGGTGTAATTTATATACTATTACACCAACAGTCCTGAAACTTTATACAAATAATATCCATTTATGCAACAACGATCCTTTTTGATTTCGTCACTGTGACATGATCATGAAACATGCTTTCCCGGCTGTTATTAATATACAATCTTGAAACTTTCTCCATATAATGCTCTTGGTTAAACAACGACCCTATCATTTTGTCAGAAGGTCAAAGGTCAAGGGGCACATTGACCCGACGCCTAGAAATTGATTTTTAACATAAAAAGAAACTTAGCAACAGGGTGTTAGGCCTCGCTCTTGTTTACCATTTGTAATTAACTTTGTAAGTGAAATGCCAGTATTGCATTATACACTGCTTTAACCCTTATCTTTCATATTCAAGCCCACCCTACACCTGACTTGACCTTTCATATTTTTTAGGCGCCATTTATTCGAAGAATAAGAGAGCTTATGTAATCATATCGTATCGCGTCAGCGTTAGCATCGGAGTCGCCGCATCAAATCTGCGTGTAAGTTGTGCTGATTGCTTCATTGTCGTAATCGGGTACTACAGAAAGGTACCTCGGAGGTACATTTATGTATACAGAAACGTACCCGAGAAAACCCTTGAATTCCAGAGCGGCCCCCAAATATACAGAAACGTACCCGGACAAACTAGATCTCATTGGTGGAATTGAAACGATTTAGAACTTGATAAAAAAACACTACTTAAACAATATTATTTATCAATTACTATTGCTCTATTGTTCTTCAAACATATTTAGGCTGCCATAGTTAGTAATAAGAACGTATTGTCGTAAAACCGGAGTTGTAAATCATCAAACCCCGCGCTGAAAAGTAACAAATATGCAGATCGTCATTCAGAATGAGTTGGTCAAATATTTTGTCAAATATTTTGACGCAACTGCATTCCTTAAGGCGGAGGAAACTGCGAGCGCTTTAAAAAGTGAGTCGATAACTTTGATAAGGTGTGAAAGCGCTAATTATTTTTCCATAGGCCACAATGTAAAAATGAGAACTTCTGCTGACTTCTTGCAACTTCAAATAAAGTATGGATAATGTATGCACTGTTATTTTCATGAAGTCCTACCTCTGTCCTTTGAAAAATCACCAAACCATGGGTCACAAGACATGTAAGAGACTCCCATCATGTGACAACCGCAAGTCAAGGTCACAGCTGTTTCTTGCAGAGCTGCTCCCAATGTTTGTATCATGTGGCCCTGCATTCGATTCTGCAACATTTTTAAAAATAACCATCAGATGTCATAAATGAAGGCTTCTAATATATATAGCAACAAAATACAGCAACATTTGCCAACCTTTTTCCACATAAAGTGTTTTTATCAACAAAAAAGGGAACTACTTTTAGTAATAGGGACTACATTCGACAGCCTCGGAGATGTTTTATGTTAATTGGTGGTAGTAAACTAAACAATTGAAGTTGTCGTTTCGTGAAGTACAGAACGCGTTCACGGCCTCGTTTTACGACATTGTATTTTGTCTCGGTACATTTATGTATATTTGGGGGCTTTCTGGATTTCGATCATTTCGGTACGTTTCTGTATACATAAATGTACCCCGGGTGCCTTTCTGTAGTACCCGGTACGACAATGACCCCAATCAGCGCAAGTTGTGTTTACAGGTCAATAATCTATTACATTTCATTGTCCTGGCTCGAACGATTTGGCCATGAGCTTCCTATAGCTGTATCTTAAGGCTGTAGAAGTAAATTTTGTTCCTATACCCGCTAGGCTCCCATGGAACCCAACTTCTGAATAAACTTCCCTCCATATGATGGCGAGTGGGCAATCTCCATGCAGTTATCGTTCTTACACTCACATATATCTCTGCTAACTACTAAATTACAAGATTTTGGTAAAACCTGTTAAATTGGAACATGTTTGCCTGAAACTTATTTATTTCTTGTGTAAATATAATTTCAGATACCTGTAAATTAGATGTTGCAAATATTTGAAATAATTGCATGAAAACAATTTAGATTTAATCGGGACTATTTTACTGTCAAAAATAATACGTACTTAGGTCTCCTCAATCGAACCGCATAGTGTAAACATTTCAAACCGAATTTCGATAGTAGAAAATTACTAAAAAAGAATTAACTCCTAGAAATAAAATTGAAATTATTTTAATATAGGTCTATATTTTATCTTTGCAAATCACGCAAAAGGAGTTATTATAAACATCGTCATAACTTTTTGAATAATCACTGTGACCTAACGTTCGCCCTACTTCATTTGACGTTGACAGAGGTCAAATGAGGAACGTGTGTACTCTGGGTAGAGATTGGGCGAATGGGTGTGGGGCGGTCGTCAGGGCGGGAGGATACGTCTATCTCTGGTCTGGAATGTAATGGACTTCCATTAATTTAATCGGAGTGCCACAGCATGTTCACTTATTATCCTAATAATCAAATTATCTACATTCGTTTATTATTGTTGTACATTTTCCTCAAGACCATCTTTTCGATTTCTTGTTTCCAGAATGTTCTGTGTTGTTGATAAATGTTTCATAGTGTTATTCAAATCCCTCTCTTCAAACAATACCTTGTGTGCCTATTTTTTCACACGTCTTATGTTATTTTATTGTTTAATAGTGCAAAGGGCATAGCTTTTCCATGGCAATCATCCACTACCGCCAATCTTTACCTCTCACCATTTCCGTACGCCACTTCCACTTCCTCATATTTTTCTTAAATATCCTCTTCATCACCAGTCAATACTGCTCATATTTATACCCACGTTTTGAAGAAGAAAAAAACAGGGTATATTAAAATCGCCTCCGTTGTCGTCCGTCCGTTCCGTCTCTGTCCGTTACGCATCTCCTAAACCGCTGAACGAATTCAACCAAACGTAGGGTATGACATCACCATATGATGACGGCCTGCAAGAGCACTATTATTTTGCTCCGAGCCAGGGGCCATCGGGACCCTCAAGGGGGTGAGGGGGGGGGGGGGGGCGGGATGGGGGTGGGGGGGTCAAAAGGTCAAATAAACTAAAAATTCAATTACACTGTAATTTTTTTCATTTTGTATAATTTCGCAACTCGAACGTCTACCCTGGGCCCAGGTGGGTGGGGCGGTCGGTATTTGGGGTCTTCTCTTTTTTTTTTAATTGTGTCTCAAATGATTCATTATGATGATGGCTGTGCACCCAGCGGTTCCTCAGGGGGGTCAAAAGGTCAAATACAATAAAAATTCAATTACACTGTAATTTTTTCAAATTGTTGCACATAATTTGATGTATGTAACGTCTAAAAGATGAGCAATATGTTAAATGATTTTATTATTTGTATTATATCGAACTCGGACCATCTGCAGGAAGCCCTGGTGGGTGTGGGGTTGGGGGAGGGGGAGGGGGAGGAGGTCCTTTTTTTTAAAATTATGTCTCAAATGAACATTATGATGATGGCTGTGGCACCAGGGTTCCTCAGGGGGTCAAAAGGTCAAATACAATAAAAACTCAATTACACTGTCATTCTTCCATATTTTTGCACATAACTTTATGTATGTAAACGTCTATAAAAGATGAGCAGCATATTAAATGATTTTATTATTTTTATTATATCGAACTCGGACATTCTGCAGGGAAGCCCTGGTGGTGGTGGGGTGGGGTTGGGGGGGGGGGGTGTGAATTATGTCTCAAATGAAACATTATATGATGGCTGTGCACCAGGGTCCTCAGGGGGTCAAAAGGTCAATTACAATAAAAATTCATTACACTGTCATTTTTCCATTTTTTGCACATAACTTGATGTATGTCAACGTCTATAAAGATGAGCAGCATATTAAATGATTTTATTATATCGAACTCGGACCATCTGCACGGAAGCCTGGGGGGTGGGGGGGGGCGGGCGGGCGGGGGGGGGGGGTGATGGGGTTGTGGGGGATTTTTTTCTTTCTTTATAATTATGTCTCAATGAAACTGCCTATGGGATTACACTGTATACATTTATTTCCTCCTATCCTATGTTATAGTTGGGCCTGGAGGAAGGGGCATCAAATATACTAATAATGCAATTACGGTGTAATTGTTTCATACTTCTGCACATTAATTGGTATAATAGTCATCTAATAAAGAGATACACAGCATGTCAAATGATTTCTTATTTAAAACTCGGACGTCTTCCCTGGTGTTGGGGATGGAGGGGATGGGTGGTGGGTGGAGGGTAACAGGGGGTCAATTTACTTAAAACTTATTTTTCAAATGAAGATTTTGATGAAGGGATTACATTGTAGATACTGTATACTGTGGGGCTGTGTGTGTGTGTGTGTGTGTGTGGTGGGGGTGGGGTGGGGGGAGGGGGTTGGGGGGAAGTGACCTGTGTGAATAAAACGTAGGTATTTTACGACGGCCGAGCCGTCGAATTCGTTCTAGATGCATTTCCTTAAAGATTGCTTGTACAAAGAAAGATGTCTCGTTGTCTGCTGGTAGGTGTATAGAAAAACAAGTAGTCGAGCTGCGTTGTTATCCGACAGCTCTTGTTTTAAGGCCATTACTCGAATATCCAAAAGTCCCACTAACAATGTTTAAACCGAGATAACACATCTACATCACAGCTGTATAATGTCACTTCCAACAGGTCAATAAGAATGACCTTAACCTTTTTGTCATACTCCATTACTACACAATAGCAACATGTTCCTACTAAAAGAAGGCCAGTGCGATTGACCTTAAACATACTCGTACACGGTATTGAATTGTTTAGTGACCTACAGCGCTAAAGAGGGCATCAGTGACCCATGGACACATTTTCTTGTTATTTATAAAATAAGTAGGTTCTATAATGAGGGGCATCAGTGACCCATGGACACATTTTCTTGTTTTTATAGAATAAGTAGGTGCTATAATAAAAGGCATTCATTTTTAGGTGGTTTTGGAGGAATTTTGTAAATGATAAATTGACTAATATTTGCATCAACAGTTTTGATTTCGGGTATCATTTTTTTTACTTTCCAGGAACGCGGGGTGGTGAAACCCAATCTGAATTTACTGTGTCGTTCAGTCAGGTCAGTTTCGTCTATGTATTCCTTTGCACCCTTGGAGTTCACAACCTTGGATGTCGACGTTCCACAGGCCACTGTCAATGAGAGTGCACCTGTCGTTGCTGCACCACAATAGCATGCCAAGGTTGGTTCGACGTTGGAAATAAAGCGTAACTTTGCTGTCGGACATACATTTTGTTGTTGTTGTAACGTAGACGTGAGAATCATGGTTGTTATGGTATTATGTACCTACCACAGATCCATGATTCCCATATCTTTAATAATAGGTAGGACCCCGTACCGACCCCAATACGCACTTTTTCCGCAAGATTTCTGAAGACATCACGCAATGCCTGCCTAAACAACCACTGTGTTTCAATAGAAACAAGAAACGTGGAATTTCAAGGTTTTCCATTTGAAATACTATTACACTACGGTAAGATGACAATGAAGTGACTAAAAAAAAACCTTCAAATTACATAAATGAAGTTGTTGAAGTTCTTGTATTAAAGTTATATAAACAGTGTATACTATAATATACATAGAATGACAGGTGAATCACAGGCATAATTGCATACACAGTAAAGAAATGATTTGTTAGTAAGCCAAATACACAGCAAGTTTGTTGAAATATCTCATTCCCAAGTTCAGTAACTGAGCGGAAATCGTTTTTCTATTTTTATAACAGTTACATAGACCTTGACCCGGGGACTCCCAAATGCAACCCCAAGCTTTCTTTTGATATAAGCTACTTACACAGCAAGTTTCATTCTAATATCTCATTCCTTAAATTATTGAGTGGAAGCCGTATTTCTATTTTTAGTAACAGTGATCTTGACCCCAGTGACGCCCAAATGCAGTATCAAGCTTCCTTTCCATATAAGGCACATACCCAGCAACTTTCGGTCCAATATCTCATTCCCAACTGAAGTTATTGAGCGGAAATATTTTTCTATTTTTAGTAACAATGACCTTGACCCCAGTGACCCCAAGCGCAATCCCAAACGTCCCTTTGGTATAAACTACCTACGTAGCAAGTGTAATTCTAATATATCATTCCCTACTTTGAGCGGAAACTGTTTTTCTAATTTTAATCACAGTGACATTGACCTTGAACCTAGTGACCCCAAATGCAATTCCAAACTTCCTTTTCTTTTTAGCTATCTACCACGCAAGTTTCATCGCAATACCTCATTCCTAACAAAAGTTATTGAATTGAATTGAATTGAAAGTCTTTATTTATCGAGGGTGACCCAATTAGTTTATACTAATCTTCCTTGGGGCCCTCTGTAACAAATACATGATACAAAATACAAGAAAGGCAAGATACATAAGATATATGTAAACATAATAACATTGTTGGTGGTGGTAGTTTGAACGATATTTACACAATAATAAGATGAGATGATATCTATATCGAGTTTAATGTTGTTTTTCCTTTATCCATTTCATGCAGTTGTTTGTAAAACTTTTCATTGTTGCACACTTCTGAATGTGCTCTGGAATATTATTCCATAAAATGGTCCCGTAGTAAGACATGCTGCCCTTGAAAAGTTCCCGATTAGGCTTAGGAATACTAAAATTAGTATCAGTTAGTGATCGAAGACTTCTGTCAGGTTGAATTACGAGTAGTAAACATATCGGAAATATATGAAGGGGCAGTATTGTTCGAAACTCTATACATAAATTTGGCCTTTTGAAGTATAATTCGCTGATCAATTGTGAGGCAATTTAGTTGTTCCATAGCGGCTTGAAAAGTAATATACTGTTCACCTAAAATAACGTGACATGCCCTTTTTTTGCATTATTAAAAGGCTGTTGATATTTTTTCGACTTGTGTTACCCCAGATTACATTACAAAAGTCTAGATGTGGCTGTATGTAAGCTTTATAGAAAATAATTCGATAATTCAAAGGAATAAAATATTTTATTCTTGACAGTAACCATACATTTCTGGCTATTTTTTTCTTAATAAATATGTGGTCATCCCATTTTAAATTTTCATTTATATTTACTCCTAAAATTGTATCACCGGTAGTAATCTGTAAATCAATGTCATTATAGCGCAAAGAAAGTGATTTATTTTCTAATCTGGCACGTCGATGTGGTGTGGTTACAAAAAGGACTTTCGTTTTTGACGCATTTAATACCATACCGTTATGCAAGCACCAGACTTTCAAAATATCAAGAGCTTTCTGTAGATTTATTTCTATTATATCTTTGGATTCGTTTATTTCCTATATGGTAGTATCGTCTGCATACATATCTGTATTAGAAACAATGCCATTCAGTTCAAGGGGAAGGTCATTGATGAACACCAAAAACATTAAAGGTCCTAGTATGAACCCTTGAGGTACCCCACACGTTATTGTTTGTTCCTTAGAAAGAGCACCTTTCAAAGACACGACTTGTTTCCTATCTGACAGGTAAGATTTGAACCATTGCAGTGTTAGCTCGCCACATTTATACAACTTTATTTTTTGAAGCAAAATGTTATGATCCACCAGATCGAATGCCTTCCGGAAATCTACCATTATAGCAATACCTATATATTATACCTGCAAATTTTCCTTCATTTAATGCCTTTAGCCTTTTATCTATCATATAAACCAAAGCTGTTTCACAGCTATGTTGTTTCCTGAAACCACTTTGTGACTTACATAAAAGCTGATAGAATTGTAGAAAACTCATGAATGAATCATGCACATGTCTTTTAATTAATTTTGATATTGTAGGTAATACAGAAATAGGCCTATAATTGTTTACATCGTCAGACGGTCCGGCTTTAAATAACGGAAACACTTTCGCATGTTTCCAGGTGTTTGGGAATACACCTTGTTTAATACTACTATTAATTAAATGTGCAATACTGTTTGATATGCAATTAGCTGATAGTTTGAGAAGTTTTGGGCCAATTTGGTCAAGCCCAGTTGCTTTTGAAGAATCTAAGTTTACCAACATATTTCGCACCTGATCTTCGGTTATTAATGGGATATTGAAAAACATCTGCTCAGGGACCTTGAGCGGAAACTTAAGAACCTGACGACGCCACAGGCACGCACGCACGCACGCCCGCCCGCCTGCCAGCACGCAAGCACGCGCGCTCGTCAAACGACATGGTTAAAAACCTTAAATAACACACGTGCATGCATACAACTCACCAAAGAGAAGAATGACATGCTGAAATGGTCCGTTTCGAAGGCTACTGTTAATCATTGTTTGCGTTCGAAATAATCTCGTTCTCGTGTGACGACTCGTTTCGTATTAGCAAACCTACTCTCACACATGACAACTTCCGGTTAAAGTTTTTTTTGTGTCGGTAGGCGGATTTAAGTTTACAAATACAGAACGACACAGCGCGAGATATTTTGAAAGGTAAACACAATATGTTTGCTCAAACCAATCTCCTAGTCCATGACATTCTCTTCCAGAGGTCATTACATTGACCTCTGTAGTAGCCTGCGATCACATGATAATTTGTCACATGACCATAGCTAAAATATCAAAATGGCAAACAGAACTTCAACTCCGTGACACCACCAGCTATCGGCTGCTGACGACACGTAAACAAGGGTAAACAGTCGATAGGAACACCGACTACTTATTTTCTACATTTTGATATAGATGAAGTTAATTTACTTTAAGATATGCCATTAAGAGCTATGGGATACTGGAAAGTGCTGGTAAGCAAAATGCCGTACTGGAACCCTATGGAAATTATTTGGTGGTGCCTATTTTGAATGTTTTAACGGCGGAGTGATATGCCAAAGTACAAACCTCTATTCTACCGCAATATAATTCTGAGCATAATTTACAGTATCTTTAAAACATTCAAGCCGAAAAAATTCTGTTATAATTTAAGCATTTCATATAAAGTTAAGAAAAACATTAGCGCAATCAAGACATTTTGCATTTCCATTCTTTTTCATCGTTTGCCAAGATTGCGTGATATCTTCAGAAACCTCGCCAAAAAGTGCGTATGAGGGTCGGTACGGGGTTCTACCTATTATTAAAGGCATGGGAATCATGGCCCTATTGTAGGTACATACTACCATAAGAGCCATGATTCTCATGTCTTATTATAATAGAGTATGCGAGTGGACCTTTGGAAACGGCCGAACACGACACATGTATACGAAATATTGCAGTCTCGGTTTGATTTTTACCTTCAACTTTGGCGCTTAGGTCACCTTTTCACAAACTGTATGCACTAAGACCTTTCAAACTTTGCTTATAGTTGTATCTTGAATAGTACATTGCAACGTGACAAAGCAAATGTGGATGTGACCTTCACCATGCAAGCAAAGGGCAGATAACTTTAATTGTTACATTTACATCACTTTCTCATGAACTAGAATTATGCACTAGATGTTTTAAACCTAATTTATAGCTTAATCTTTGGAAGAAAACATATTCTATTTTGACATAGTTGTGTCTTCGGTAGAGCATCTTTTTTTTTTGGATGCCTGGATTTCATCTATGACCTTGACCTGCTTTTTGGAGCTGATGATTTTTAGCTCTACTGACCAAAGGCCTTCATTTTTCATCCGATCTTTACCAAACTTTACCAGATTGTTAATATCAATGAAAGCTCGCACAAGTTTGAAAACCAGCCAGATCGGACCAATAACAGTTGAGTTGTGGCCCTTGATTTAGTTAAAAATGCTATATTTTGCCTCGTTAATACGATAAGGCTTTCATTTTTCATCTGATCTTTACCAAACTTTATCAGATGTTTTGCCTTTTTTTATTATTATTAGTAGGCTATATATATATATTTTTTTTTTTATTTTTTATTTTTTTTTGTTTTAATTTTTTTGTTTTAATTTTTAATTTTTTTTTTTTGGTGTTAACGCCGTGTTAACAGGAAGCATTGCTGTGCCTATTGCATATTTTTTCCGGTTCGTTGATTTTTGATGGAGTTACGGCCCCTTGACATTTTTTTTTAAAATTTCTTGTCGGCGCTACTCCTCCTAAACGCCTCGTTAGATTTCGACGAAACTTGGCAGGAAGCATCGGTAAGATGTCTAGTTGTGCATATCGCGCTTTTGTTCCAGTTTGCTGATTTATGACGGAGTTATGGCACTTTGACATTTTTACTTTAAATTTATTGTCGGCGCTACTCCTCCTAAACGGCTTGTTGGATTTCTACAAAATTTGGCAGGAAGCCTCAGTATGATGTCTAGTTGTGCAAAGCATGGTATATCAATGAAATTGTGAACAAGTCCCACCCTTGATATAAGAGCCGTTTTAGCCAGTAGAGCATTACAGGCCCTCTTGGGCCTCTTGTTTTTAATAGAATGACATTATTTTTTAAACAAATGCACTTAAATGTCATCTCGGCAAACGGCAAACTCGATTGTTTTTAGTTACTAAAATGTTTACAAACTTTCATTTAAGCATCATTGACATTTTTATTTTTAAGTCCAGCCCCCGTTAGGCGAGACATGTGAATCCACGGATTTCTTGTTATATAAATTTTTGTATTGCTTAGATTTGTGTTTAACTCTTTAATTATATATATATATATACTTAAGGCCATTAAAAACGCAAGTTTGATGTGCACGTGATTTTCGCATAATTCCGATTTTACTTCTTTCAATATATGAATTTGAGCGGTCAGATGTATAGGGAATGTGGATAATTTCTAACATGTACACTACAATCGATCTTGGAGACATTTTAATTTAAACAAAAAAAACAAAAAAACACTAAAAAACCTTGCACTTTCAATGGCGTTAAGTATGTAAAATTTATACATATATATCTATAATTCAAATAGTTGTTATATAAACACAATCAATTTAACAATAAAAAGTGACCAATTTGAAAGTTATAAGAAATATACATATTAACAATAATCATAAGTATGTTAATGATCATCAAAACTGATATTTGTGTTGCAGAAAACGTTTGTTCCATTTTCCACATTGCAGCTTTTCTACCAACTGTGAACTAAACGAACATGTCCAACATTACAATTTTGACAACATAGTCATTAATACAATGTAAAAAAACATGTATGTTATATAGGCGGATATCATTGAGAGCGCAGTTGTTGATGCCCTACTATTTTTATTTCAGGGTTATAGTGTTCCGGCTTCCCAGGATATCATGGAGCTCCATGATGTCCCTCTCCCTATAGAGGTTAGGATTACCAGGTCTGGTAGAGTATCCGGACGGGATCCTGTACGACTTGGACTCAATGGGATTCCACTTGTTCTCATGTAACGGGTGGTTTGTTCCAGGATCGCCCTCATGTTTATGCCCAACTGCAGAGTATTTCAAGGTTTGGCGGGTATCCTTCTATAACACGGTCTTATTAGAGGTGCATACGAAGTTTAGCAATAAAAAGCGATCAGTTATAATATAAACAGATTAACAAGAATCACTGTTAATGATCATCAAAACTGATCTTTGTGTGACAGAAAGTGATACATTTCCTCTCTGCAGCTTGCGTAACAGTTGTCAACTCAATGAACCTGTCCAATCTCAGAATTTTACAAACCCAGTTCAATGTTTGAAAAAAAACGTCTGTTAAAGGTGAATGACCACCCTTTTTGTAGTATTGCCAATTAACAAATTTAACTCTTTAAAGATCATATGAACATTTCTTGATAATCACGGAGAGAAACATATATTTAAAACCGCTACTAAGTTGTATGTAAAAATAAGTATTATTTGCATGACGTAGATACTACTTTTATCACTGCGTGACTCCACGGGGAAATTGTATAGCTGCAAACTATTGCCAGATGACCGATAAATACATTTACCTGTGGATTAATTTACCTGTTCAACGTTTGCTATGTGGCGTCCTCCCAGGATACCACGGAGCTCCATGATGTCCCTCTCCCTATAGAGGTTACGGGGGTTAGGATTACCATGTATTGTAGGGTATCCGGATCTTCCTATAACACTGTCTTATTAGAGATGTGTACGAAATTTAGCAATAAAAAAGCGACCAGTTTGAAAGTTATAAGAAATAGATTAACAGTAATCACTATGTTAATGATATTAGAACTGATTTTTATGTGGCAGAAAACGTGTTACATTTCCACTCTGCAGCTTGTTTACCAAATGTAAACTGAATGAACCTGTTTAACCTTAAAGTTTTGACATAGTAACAAAAATGCATTGTATAGGCGGATAGCTGTTGATGCTGCCCTACCATTTTCATTTCAGGTTTATAGTGTCCCAGGATAGCATGATGTCCCTCTCCCTATAGGGCTTAGGATTACTAGCTCTGGTAGGGTATCCGGACGGGATCCTGTACGACTTGGACTCAGTGCGATTACAGTTGTCCCATGTTTAAGGGATGGTCTGTACCAGGATCGCCCTCAAGTTTATGCTCAACTGCATAGAAGCGCTATTACAAGGTTTGGCGGGTATCCTTCTATAACACTGTCGTATTACAGGTGCGTACGAAGTTTGGCAATAAAAGGTAATCAGTTATAAGAAATAAACAGATAACAAAAATCACTACGTTAATGATCATCAAAACTGACCTTTTGCTAAAGTGTTCCATTTCCACTCTGCAGCTTGACTAACATCTGTCAACTGAATGAACCTGCCCAATCTTAGAATTTTACCAACCTGGTTCAATGTATGAAAAAAACAGCTATTAAAATAAAAATGCGCGTGTTGTCTAGGTGGATATCAGTGAGAGCGCAGTTGTTAATGCCCGACCATAGCGCAGCTGTTAATAGTGTCTCTGATGGAGCTCCGTGATGTTCCTCTCCATATAGAGGTTATGATTACCATGTCTTGTAGGGTATCCGGATCTTCCTATAACACTGTCTTATTACAGATGTGTACGAAATTTAGCAATAAAAACTGACCAGTTTGAAAGTTATAAGAAATAAACAGATTAACAGTAATCACTATGTTATCAAAACTGATCTTTGTCATTACAATGGAAAATAAAAATGCATTGTGTATAGGCGGATATCAATGAGAGCGCAGCTGTTGATGCCCTACTATTTTTATTTCAGGTTTATAGTGTTCCGGCTACCCAGGAAACCATGGAGCTCCATGATGTCCCTCTCCCTATAGAGGTTAGGATTACCAGGTCCGGTAGGGTATCAGGACGGGATCCTGTACGACCTGGGATTCCAGTTGTCTCTTGTGTAAGGGATGGTCTGTCACAGGATCGCCCTCACGTTCATGCCCAACTGCCCAGGAACACTATTACCAGATTTTAGAGGTATCCTCCTATAACACTGTCTTATTAGAGATGTGGTTGTGGTGGAGGTACAACTGGCAACATTTTAGCATGTTTGCTATTATCAGATATTTTTTTTGCAAAAGATGTTGAACACCTCTGTTTAAATGTGGCTCCATTGATGTGTAAATAATTTTATTGTACATATGTATTAATATCAAGTCCTCTTCTACCTGGAAAATTGTTCCATAAGTCTAGAAAATATCGTGTTCAGCTTTAAATTGGAGAAAAAGAGATCCCGTATAACAAACGATGTTAGGAAGTTATTTTGCAAATTTCAAAAGGAGGTCGATAACTTAAACAAGTTGTTTTAAAAAATAAGTAACACCATTGACTGCATATCATTTGTATATGAGATTTGTTGGTGAAAGTAATATGGGGAGGTTGTAGGCTGTAGAGTTTCTTTAGTCAATATCGACCTCGTACCAAAAGAGTTCCTTTAGTCCTGTTACGGTTGTGTCCGTTATAACATTTTAGTTCGTTAAATGAAAGTCAGTATCACAGTTACACGGCAATCTTGAATGTCTTTTCCAGCATCATTTTGACTTTAAACTTGCTGGCATATAATTATAAAATGTCAAACTTTTTTTTTCTCTCTCATTTTTTTTCTCTCTCAATCTACCATAGGTCTAAATATATTATCGGTGCAATAAAAAAAGAAAAGAAAGAACCTAATCAAGACTGCCGTGTGCCGTGTTTGTCAACATTGTCATCGTTGTATTTCTTTGAATGTAATCTATAGAAGTATTTTGCAAGTGTTTGCTCATTACGTAAAATGTTAAGCTATTATTTCAACTGTATGTATGTTGCATTGGGTTGTTTGTAAATAAATACAATTAAGGCCAACAATTGTAAATAAGTACTTTTTTGTAATATTATTTAATGTGTTTCTGTGTTACCTTCTCGGAATAAAGAATTGATTTAAATAAAAAAAATCTTATATTTACATCCCTCCTCATTAAAAGTATAGGTGTATTCATGGGTTCTTAAAATACCAGATTTTGGATATGCGTAAAATGAATTATGAGTTGGTAGCTTAATTCGACACTCCAGTTTTGGGGTTGGCATGGCTGGTTAATGTGGCTGTTGTTGGTGGGATAGCTTCTCTAAACCTCTGGCTCTTGTAGTTCCAGATTTTTGTTGTTGAAGATTTTCCTATATAACTCTATGCAGAACCGGGGTGGGAGAGATTTGACTCCAGGGTCACCATATGAACAAACTTTGTAAGGGCAATTCGCCTTTGCTGCATACAATATGAGGTCTCTATAGTTTCAGAGAAAAATATATTTTTTTGAAGATTCCTATAAAACTCTTATGTAAACTGTGACCCACAGGGCAGAGCCGGATTTGACCCCAGGGTCAGCATTTGAACAAACGTGGTAGTGGACCTTGTGGTTTTGCAGAAGCCTTCGGATCTGGTGAGCTAAAATAGGTTTCCACCCAATAACTTTTCTTAGGAATGAAATATTATGATGAAACTTGCTGTTTATGTAGCTTGTTTGTGCTTGCATTTGAGGTCACTGTTACTAAAAATGGAAAAATAGTATCCGCTCAATAACTGAAGGTAGGAATGATATTTTGGATAGTTTTGTGTGTTTGTATGGCGTTTTACGTCATTTTCAACACATGCAAGGTCATATATGACGGTCGATTTTTTTTGCGGTGGAGGCGGACCACCCACTTTTCCTTGGTAGAACCAGTACTGTACACCTCCCGCCATCCGTAAGAATCGACACTGCTTTTAGTGGGATTCGAACCCGCAGCGTTGACGGGTGAAGGTTTACAACGCAACGTCATTAACCATTCGGCCACGGAAACGCTAGATACTGGAAAGAAACTTAGTAGCTTATATGCGATTGCATTTGAGGTCAATGGGATCAAGGTCAATGTTGTTATTAAAATAGAAAAATGTTTTTTGATCAATAACTTTTGTTAGAAATGAAATATTGCAACGAAACGTACTGTGTAGGTAGCTTGTATGGAAAGGAAGCTTGGGACTTCATCTGAGGTCACTGGGGTCAAGGTCTAGTGTTTCTGAAAACAGAAATGGTTTCTCGGCAATAACTTGTTAGGAACAAGATATTGAAACAAAACGTCGAGTGTAGCATCTGATATGGAAAGGAAGCTTGTGATTGCAGGAGTTCACTGGGGGGTCAATGTTCATAAAAACAAACATATTTGTTTTACTCTTTGGGAAGATCATCAGGGCCCCGTTTTATTAAACATCTTACGATAAGTCTCAAATTTTAAAATCTTTGTTTTTCTTCACCTAAGCATTCAATGTAGACAATTATTTGTGCAAGTAGTGCAGAACTGTCACATGTATAAGAAAATAAAATAAAATCACGTTTATTTGAAAAGTGAATCTATAGTGAAGCATTTAAGAAACTGATTTACGATCAAAATGGTCGTAAGTTGTTTCATAAAACGGGGCCCAGGTGAGTAATTCAGGGCCGTGTTGACCTTCTTGTTTTTAGCTCGACTATTCGGAGAATAAAAGAGCTTATGTAATCACCCCGGGGTCGGCGTCGGCGTCAGCGTCGGCGTCCTACAAGGTTTGCGTGTAAGCTGTGTTTACAAGTCTATATCTCTTACATTTCTTATCCTAGCACAACCAAATTTGGCCATGGGCTTCCTTATAGCATTATCTTAAGGGCTGCATAAGCAATTTTGGTTCCTGTAACCCCTGGGCTCCCACGAAACCCAAATTATAATAGCCCATAAAATGTGTCACATTTCACATCAAATTTTGCGTGTAAGCTGTGTTTACAAGTCTATATCTCTTACAATTCTTACCCTAGCACAACCAATTCTGGCCATTAGCTTCCTTATAGCATTATCTTAAGGGCTGCTTAAGTAATTTTGGTTCCTGTAACCCCTGGGCTCCCATGGAACCCAAATTATGATAGCCCTCAAAATGTCTGTTTCATATCAAATTTTGCGTGTTAGCTGTGTTTATAGGTCTATATCTCTTACATTTCTTGTCCTAGCTGAACTAAATTTGGGATTTGGTTTCCTTATAGTATATTGTAAAGGGCTGGGTAAGAAATTTTGTCTTCTGCAAATGCTGGGCTCCCATGGAACCCAAATTATGATGGCCCATAATATGTGCAATAAAGGCAGATCTAGGTTTGCATGTAAGCATGTATAAATCTATAATTTTGGTTTCGGATTTCTTATAGCATTATGCATCTTCTTCATACTTCACCCATATTGGGGTATGGGCCACCCCCCTCCACTTTTTTTTTTTTTTTTTTTTTTTTTTTTTTACATATTTCTGTGTTGTTTTAGTCAATTCTTACACATATATATGTTTGCACCCTCCCCCCACACCCCCTCCTCTCAACCCCTGCCCCCACTTGAAACTTTATATATATATATTATTTTTTGACATATTTCTGTGTTGTTTTAGTCAGTTCTTACACATAGCTTCTTACACATATATATGTTGTCCCCTCCTCGCTGCCTCTCCCCCCGCCCCCTCCACCCACCCCCTCCACCCACCCCACACTCGAAACTGGATATATATATATTTTTTTTTACATATTTCTGTTGTTTTGGTAAATTCTTACATAGCTTCTTACACATATATGATGCACCCCGCCCCACCCCCACCCCCCCCCACTCAAAAAACTCTTCTTTTTTTTTACATATTTCTTGTGTTGTTTTGGTCAATTCTTACATAGTTTATTACACATATATTACAACCCCCCTCCCCAACCCCCACCTCTCCCCCACCCCCCACTCAAAACTCTATTTTTATTATTTGTTTACATATTTCTGTGTTATTTTTGTCACTTCTTACACAAAGCTATGTTGCCCCCTCCCCACTCCCCTCCACGCCGCCCCCCCCCCCCCCCCACACACACGAAACTGGAATATATATATATATTTTTTACATATTTCTGTGTTGTTTTGGTCAGTTCTTACATAGCTTCTTACACATATATGTTGCCCCCCCACTCCACCGCCCCGCCTTCCCACCCCAACCCACCCCACCTACCCCACCTACCCCACTCGAAACTGATTTTTTGCTTTGGTCAGTTTTTACACATAGATAGCTTTGTTGCCGTCCCCTACCCCCGCCCCGCCCCGCCCCCACTCCTCTGCCTACACCCACTCGAAGCTCAATTTTTTGTATTTTTTTCACATATATAGCTGTGTTGTATGTTGCATGTGCACACCCCCACCCCCCCACCACTCCCCCCATTGGATTATGGGCTCCCCTCACATGGAGGTCATGGGGAGGGGAAATTTTCATTTTATCTTCCATTATTTGGATATTGATATTTTAATTTGAACGCAATCATTTACATATAAAACATTCAGATACACAGATGAAATATCAATAAAAAAATGAAATGAGGCCACAATAAAAATTGCCACATATCAGCTCCCTCCCCGAGTTGCCTTTCGACCACAAATTTCTTTAAAATGACAGCAATTTTCCATTTAAACAGATAAAAATAATAAAATTTCACATAATTTTATATCGGCCCGAGTTTCTATACAAGCCCCATCCCCCAACCCACCCCACATTGTTTTAGCCTTGTTTTCTGATGGTATATACTAGCTATATAATTTATTTTTCTCTGAAAAATCGAATAGTCGAGCTGCGCTGTTCTCCGACAGCTCTTGTTATACAAACGTTTGAAATGTTTTGCACATCGCCTTTAGCCCAAACTATTGTTTTCTTCATTTCCTACCTGTGTATTTAGGTCAGGACTCTTGGTCTTTTATTTCTGAAGACGCATATTAGGCTATTTATAGCCGTCCAGAGAGGAGACGGGACACGCAGGAAACGATCACTGCATTGTTGCAGGTGTAATGTAAAATTGTGTTATTTCAATCAAGAGATTATTTATCCAGCGAGGGATGTACAACTGATTTAAGTTACCTACTAAATTAAATAAGTTGCATTATAATACGGAGAAAGTAGCAAAATAACTTCTGCTGATTCTGAACAGTTCATTTTTTTTTAAATTTATATTTGTTTACTTGTTGGTTGTTCGACTTAACATCCTGGTATGCATGCATGGGATCTTAGTATGCAACGCCTCTGAAGATGGTAACCTTTACATCACACAACAAAGTCGAGTTGAATTGAGATTTACTGCGCATCAACACAAAAAAGGTTAAAATAGAAAATAATTACCCAACTGTAATACTAACCAACAAAAAGTAAAGAGGGCAAATAAGCTAATGACATACTGATCATAGTGGTCCAACCTCCTGAAATATATTGTTCGGGGTGCTGTTTCGCCTAAGTTTTTTTGGGCAGTTAAGACAAATTTCAACTACACTAAGGCCAAAAGATTTCCACGGTTCTTTATATTATCATATTTTTCAAATGGTTTCAATTTCTACATTCATCATTAGCTGTCGTGTGTGTGTGTGTGTGTGTGTGTAGTTCTAAGGTTTATAGTCCGTCCGCCAACGAACACGTCACGGTATACCTGACGCGATGGGCACAATAGAGTCTGGACTTTTAAAGGTGTAATTTTGAATTTTGAAGCTTATGTAGACCTTGCCAACAGGTCTGTTTAATGCCTAAATATGTGCTAAAAGCGGTGTCAACAACAGCGGTTAATTCAACCTAATTTCGTGTATTGACACCTTCCGGTCCTATAGCTGTCGTAATCCAAAGCAATCGAATTAAACATTGTCACCCGGTTTTCAATACAATTGATCACTTCACGCTTCGATACAATACAATTGATCACTTCACGCTTCGATACGTACGATTGAAAAGATTAAATTTGGGTACGTTTAGAAGGAATTTTGTTATATTTTAATAACCGTGCAAAAGTATAGTACCTAAATAACATGTGACCTATATATAGCTGCCACGCAGTGTCTATATAAATTGCAATAAAACACGAAAATGTTTATGATGTATCTATAACGTATACCAGCGAAACACATTTTCGTGGTAAATAAAAATACCATTCTTTTCAAAATCGGTTGAGAGATAAACATTTCATCTGTGAAAGTTGATCTGATAGGGACTTTTTCTGCTGAAAATAGATTTATTTTTAATTTGTATCCAAAAAAAGGTTTTAATATGTTGAATAAATGTAACAAGAGGCCCAATAGGGCCTGTGGACGCTCTACTTGCTAAAGATAAAGTTTATCTATAAGGGGCTATAACTCTTTCAACGATCATTCAATCAGAATATATATTGGTACTGATCATCCCTGCCAAGTTTCGTTGAAATCAAGCCAAAGGTTCAGGAGAACTTGTCTGTACAAAGTTAGTGTATAAAAACCGTTAAGGGTCATAACTCTGCCAAAATGCATTCAACCATAACACAGCAATGATAGGTGCACCAACTAGGCTTGGGGTACTGATCCTCCCTGCCAAGATTCGATGAAATCCGGCAAGGAGTTCAGAAGAGACTTTTCTGGACAAAGTTTGTGTATTAAAACCTTTATTAAAGGGTCATAACTCTGAGTGCCAAAAATCATTCAACCGGAATATGGCTATGATATGCACAACTAGATTTGATACTTATCATCCTTGTCAACTTTCGTTGAAATCCAGCCAGGGGTTAAGGAGAACTAGTTTGTGTATCAAAAAACATTCAAAGGGCCAAAAATCTGTAAACAGGAACGCGGCGATACTATGCACAACTAGGCTTGGTACAGATCATCCCTGGAAAGTTTCACTGAAATCTGGCGAGGGGTTCATGAGAACTAGTCCAGATAAAGTTTGTGTATTAAAATCTTTAAAAGGCCATAACTCCGCCAAAAGTGCACAACTGGACCTGGAACTGATCATCCATAAAAAGTTTCGTTTAAATCCGGCCATGGGTTCAGGAGAACTAGTCGGGACAAAGTTTGTGTATTCAAACCTTTAAAGGGCCATAACTCCGCCAAAATCATTCAACCGGAACACGGTGACGATATTCCCAATTAGGCTTGGGACTGATCATCCCAGGCCTGCCATTTCTCGGGCTTTGCTCCGGTAATTACCGGCTTTTTGATTAGATGATTACCGGCTTACCGGCTTTTCTGTTAAAATTGCCGGCTTTTTCAAAACAAAAGTCATACATTTTGTTAGTACCCAATTATCAACAAAAATACCAACACATGTACCCAATACGCGACTGCGTGTGGTCAGCTGATGGCAACTAATTGGCGTGTACACCACACTCCACCAATCAATTAGTCCAAATCGCCCGCGGCGTCTTATGTAATTCGAGTTCTGTATATGATAAACAGGAAATTGATATTTCACTTGCTTTTTATAGTGTTTTTAAAGTTGACTGTTTTTAATGTGGTAGTGTTACATTTTCGGCCACTGTGTTACATTTTCGATCACTTGTATATTGCAGTTGAAGTGTTTCTTTAAATCTCGTCATTAAAACGCATAGGCATACAAAAATAATGGATAATAATAATAATAATAATAATAAACGCTTTATTTAATGATGGTAACTCAATCAATTTACAAACAATTGATGACATCCCTGCAAAGTTTCACTGAAATCCGGCCAACTGAAGGCCCTTTCGTCTTAATGTCAATATAGCATTCGCTATTACTGGTCCGATTCGAACTTGTCCGAGCTTTCATTAATATTAACAATCTGGTAAATATCGGATGAAAAATGAAGGCGGCAATATATAGCATGTTTAACTAAATCAAGGGCCATAACTCCACTGTTACTGGTCCGATCTGGCTGGTTTTCATTGTCCGAGTTTTCATTGATATTAATAATCTGCTAAAGTTTGGTAAAGATCGGATGAAACAGGAAGGCCCTATCGTCTTAACGAGACAAACTATAGCATATTTATTAAATCAAGGACCATAACTCTGATGTTACTGGTCCGAGCTGGCTGGTTTTCGGATTTGTCCGAGCTTTCATTGATATTAACAATCTGGTAAAGTTTGGCAAAGTGAAGGCCCAATCGTCTTAAAGACATATTTCGAGCCTATGGTATGTGTGGGGTGTTTGTGGGGGGGGGGGGGGGGGGGGGGGGGAGGAGGGGGGCGGGGGGGGGGGGGGTTGGAGTGAGAATTTCTATAGGTAACTGTAAATCACTGTTAGCTATACAATTTCATGAGCAAAGTGTGATATTCAATTTTTCTTCAGATTATGAGGCCCACCCAATAAAGCATGTGTGACCAGTACACATAATAACACATTAAAGAATGTTGTATATTTATTGTGTTGTGCTCTGATTTTTGGTCTAAAAACAATTAAGAAATACCAGATAAGTTTTGTATTCAAAAGCTAAATTATAAACATATTTTTTCATTAAAGTAAATTACAAAGTGTTGTTAACCTATTATAGCAATGCTATACAAATAAAAAAAACTAAGAGTGGGCCTCAATTTATATACCTGAGTTGATCAGCCATGAAGCGTGCTGGCTGTAATTATTCAAGCTTCCCATGCTTTTTCACTGACCAAGTAGCGTTGGGAAATGTGTCTAAATGAGGTAAAAGTTAACGGACGGACGGACGGACGACAGACGACGGACAACTCGCCATCCCATAAGCTCTGCTGGCCTTTGCCATAGCTAAACAAGAGGCCCAAGAGGGCCTGTGGACGCTCTACTGGCTCAAGATAAAGTTTATGTATAAGGGACCATAAGTCTTTCAAAAATCATTCAACCAGAACATGGCGATGACAGGTGCAACTAGGCTTAGTACTGATCATTCTCGCCAAGATTCGCTGAAATCTGGCAAAGAGTTCAGAAGAGACCAATCTGGACAATGTTTGTGTATTAAAACATTTAAAGGGTCACAACTCTGCCAAAAATCATTCAACCGAAATATGGCGATGATATGCACAACTGAGGCTTGATACTGAAAAATTGTGGTATCAAAATCCTTTAAAGGGCCATCACTCTGCCAAATACCTGTAAACCGGAACGTGACAATGACATGCACAACTAGGCTTGGTGCTGATCATCCCTGCAAAGTTTCATTGAAATCTGGCGAGGGGTTCAGGAGAAGTAGATCAGACAAAGTTTGTGTATTAACCTTTAAAGGGCCATAATTCTGCAAAAAAATCATTTAACCGGAATACGCCAATGATTTGCACAACTAGACATGGAATTGATCATCTCTAAAAAGCTTCGTTTGAATCCGGCCAGAGGTTCAGGAGAACTAGTGAGAACAAAGTTTGTGTATTAAAACCTTTAAAGGGCCGTAACTCCGCCAAAAATCATTCAACCAGAACACGGCGATGATGTGCACAACTGGATGTAGAATCGATCATCTCTAAAATGTTTCTTAAATCCGGCCAGGGGTTCAGGAGAACTAGTCAGAACAAAGTTTGTGTATTAAAATCTTTAAAGGGCTATAACTCTGCCAAAATCATTCAACTGGAACACGGTGACTATGTACAACTAGGCTTGGTACTGAACATCCCTGCAAAGTTTCAATGAAATCCGGCCAAATGAAGACCCTTTCATCTTAATGAGGCAAAGATATAGCATATTTCAGAAAATCAAGGACCATGCCTCCGATGTAAGTGGTCCAATCTGGATGATTTTCTAACTCGTTCAAGCTTTCATTGATATTAACAATCTGGTAAAGTTTCTAAAAGATCGGATGAAAGATGAAGGCAATATCGTCTTGAGGCAAAATATAGGATTTTTAACTAAATCAAGGGCCATAACTCCACTGTTACTGTTCCGATCTGGCTGGTTTTCGAACTTGACTGAGCTTTCATTGATATGAACAATCTCGTAAAGTTTCATAAAGATCGCATGAAAAATGAAGGCCCTATCATCTTGAGGCAAAATATAGCATTTTTAACTAAATCAAGGGCCATAACTCATATGTTACTGGTTCGATCTGGCTGGTTTTCGAAATTGTCTGAGCTGTCATTGATATAAACAATCAGGTAAAGTTTTGTAAAGATCAGATGAAAGATGAAGGCCCTATCGAATTAACGAGGCAAAATATAGCATTTTTAACTAAATCAAGGGCCATAACTCCGCTGTTACTGGTCCGATCGTTCTGGTCTTCAAAACTGTTTGAGCTTTCATTTATATAAACAATCTGGTAAAGTTTTGTAAAGATCAGATGAAAGATGAAGGCCCTATTGTCTTAACGAGGCAAAATATAGCATTTTTAACTAAATCAAGGGCCATAACTCCCCTGTTAATGGTCCGATCTAGCTGGTCGTCGAAGTTGTCTGAGCTTTCATTTATATAAACAATCTGGTAAAGTTTGATAAAGATTGGATGAAAGATGAAGGCCCTATTGTTTAATGAGGCAAAATATAGCATTTTTAACTAAATCAAGGGCAATAACTCCGCTGTTAACGGCCGATCTTGTTGGTTATCAAACTTGTCCGAGTTTTCATTGATATTAACAATCTGTGCAAGTTTGGTAAAGATCAAATAATAAATGAAGGTGCTAGAGTGTTCCCGAGGCTTAATATGGCATTTTTCAGCAAAACTAGGGCCATAACTCCGGTGAAATTATTTCGATCTAGCCGGTTTTCGAACTTGTCAGAGCTTTCATTGATATAAAGACACTGGTAAAGTTAAGTAAAGGTCCGATTAATATTGAAGGCCCTAGAGTGTTCACAAGGCAGAAAATAGCATTTTTCAGAAAAAACAAGGGCCATTACTCCGGTGTTACTGATCGGATTTAGCTGGTTTTCGAAATTATTTGAGCTTTCATTGATATTAACAATCTGTGCAAGTTTGGGAAAGATCAAATAATAAATGAATGTGATAGCGTGTTCACAAGGCAGAAAATGGCATTTTTCAGAAAAAACAAGGGCCATAACTCTGGTGTTACTGACCCAATTTAGCTGATTTTTGAACTTGTCCAAGCTGTCATTGGTATTAACAGTCTTTGCAAGTTTGGTATCGATCAAATAATAAATGAAGGTGTTAGAGCGTTCACAAGGCAGAAAATATCAATTTTCAGAAGAAACAAGGGCCATAACTCCGGTGTTACTCATCTAATTTGGCTGGTTTTCGAACTTGTCCAAGCTTTCATCGATATTAACAATCTGTGCAAGTTTGGTAAAGATCAAATAATAAATGATGGTGCTAGAGTGTTCACAAGGCTTAATATGGCATTTTTCAGCAAAACAAGGGCCATAACTCTAGTGAAATTTATCCGATCCGGCTGGGTTTCGAACTTGTCCGAGCTTTCATTGATTAAAGACACTGGCAAAGTTTCGTAAAGATTCAATTAATAATGAAGGCCCTAGAGTGTTCACAAGGCAAAAGTTAACAGACGGACGACGGACGGACGACGGACGACGGACAACTCACCATCCCATAAGCTCTGCTGGCCTTCGGCCAGTAGAGCTAAAAACAAGAGGCCCAAGAGGGCCTGTGGACATGGCTCTTATAACGAGTGACTGCCATTTACGTTTTTTTGAGTTTCGGACAAAAAACAGCTTTTTGGCTAAATCAAGGGCCATAACTAAAGAATCTGGTAAAGTTTGGTAAAGATCAGATGAAACGTATTAACGAGGCAAAATATAGCATTTGAACTAAATCAAGAGCCACAACTCCTCTGTTACTGGTCCGACTAGTGGTCCGACTAGTCCAACATAGATCTAAAAAAATTTTTTTTTCGAAAACAACAACTATATTGCTATATTTTTCCTTGTTAAGACGATTGGGCCTTCATTTTTCATCCTATCTTTACCAAACTTTACCACATTGTTAATATCAATGAAAGCTCAGACAAGTTCGAAAACCAGCCATATCGGACTCGTTACAGCGGAGTTATGGCCCTTGATTTAGTTGAAAATGCTATATTTTGCCTCGTTAAGACGATAGGGGCTTCATTGTTCATCCGATATTTACCAAACTTTTTCAGCTTGTTAATATCAATGAAAGCTCGGAAAAGTTCGAAAACCCTTCATATTGGACCATTAACAGCGAAGTTATGGCCCTTGATTTAATTCAAAATGCCATATTTTGCCTCAAGATGATAGGGCCTTCATTTTTCATCCTATCTTTACCAAATTTTACCATTGTTAATACCAATGAAAGCTCGGACACGTTCGAAAACCAGCCATATCGGACTAGTAACAGCGGAGTTATGGCCCTTGATTTAGTTTAAAATGCTATATTTTGCCTCGTTAAGGTGATTGGGGCTTCATTGTTCATCCGATCTTTACCAAACTTGATCAGATTGTTAATATCAATGAAAGCTCGGACAAATTCGAAAACCATTCATAACGGACTAGTAACAGCGGAGTTATGGCCCTTGATTTAGTTAAAAATGCTATATTTGCCTCGTCATACGATATGGCCTTCATTTTGCATCTGATCTTCACCAAACTTTACCAGATTCTTTAGTTATGATCTTGATTTAGTCAAAAAGCTGTTTTTTGCCCGAAACTTTCAAAAAAACGTAAATGGCAGTCACTCGCTTCATTGATGTTATAAGAGCCATGTTAGCCAGTGAGCATCCACAGGCCCTCTTGTTATACGATTCAAATGATTTTTTTCGACAAAGGTCATAATATCCATGTGTGACCTTAACCTTTGAGGTACAGACACGATTCTTGTGCATGACACATATAATACTGAACGTTTGTGTGAAGTTTCATCAAATTATGTTCAGTAATTTCCGAGTTATGGCTCATACACAATCTGGACTCATTTGACCTCAATATGACATTGACCTTTGAGGTAGGGATCGATTTTTGCACGAGACGCACCAATTTCTCATGATTACATTTGTGCCGTTTCATTTAATTCCCTTCAGTACTTTTAAAGTTATGGCCAAGACACAAATTTGTTTCCAAACAAAACCTCGACCTTTGAGGTATGACCCCGATTCTTGTGCGATGCACTCTTTCTCAATGTATTTTACATTTATGTTAAGTTTCATGAAATTCAACTTCATAATTTTCAACATTATGTCGGAGACATGATTTCGACCTCAAAGTGTGACCTTTGAGGCAGACTAAATTCCTACCCATGACACACCTTCTCAATGTGCTTAACACACTGGGTGGGGGTAAACCGGGTATCAACGCAAATGGATTCTCGACGAAAACCAGTCCCGGCTGCGCAACGATGTCAATACTGCCTGTATTATGCAGTTATTCGGCATAAAAATCATTTGTTTAATCATTAATATTATAATAGTAGAAGACAAATTGTTTTTTGCATGTTACTATTTCATCAGTAATATATTCGACCCATGGTAGAATATCGAAGAAAAGTTGAACAATCAACTTTATATTTAAATATATGCAAATAGGTTTAAATTCAGTGATACTGGATTAATAAACCGAAAGGCTAATTTAATGGTCAACCCGGGGCTAGAGGGCATAAACGGTAGCAAGCATTTTTCACTACCGTTCATGAACAGTCTCAGTCAAACAGATATTGCAATATTTTTGTATTTATCGTGTTTGGTGGCTTCCAAATTTCTCATTCCATGCTCTTTCTCCCTTTAAGAATTACATTTGTGAATACAAACTTGTAGTATGTTGGTTCCACTACAATAGCATACATATGGAATATTAAAAAAAACAAGAGCATCAAGAATTGCAGGGCAATCCAGTCCAGACAAACATTTTCCATGATGGTGGTCAAAGATCAAGGTCACAATGACGTTATTTTGGTACTTGACACACCACTATCCCAAGATGTATATATATTGTCTTAAGTGTTATAGTATTGAAAATACGGTTCGGACAATCATTTTCTATGACAAGGTCACGGTGACCTTTTTTTGGTACACAACACCGCTATCCCAAGATGTATCCACCAAATTTGGTATCTCAGTCTTATTGAAAATATGGCCCGGACAAGCATTTCGGAAGGACGGACAAGGTGCAAACCTATGTCCCCCTGAGACCGGCATCATTTAAGAAAAAGTCCCATATCAATATCACTTTTAGTTTTCAAGAAGTAGGTATAATACTTTTGTTTTAAAAATCTATTTTTAGCCGTTGCGGCCACCTTAAATCTCCGGTCGACCTGAAATTTTGCTAGGATCAACTAGACATCAAGTGCAACCTTTCTGTGAAGTTTCATGAAAATCTGTGAAGTAGTTCCAGAGGAGTAGTCACTGCAAGTTTTTACTATACAACTCTATGTAAACAAAGATGGCCGCTGGCAGCCATGTTTAATGCTGAATCAAAATGATTTTTGTCAAGCACCAACACCATGTCATGCTGATCATTTTAGAAAAAGTCCCACATCAATATCACTTAGTTTTCGAGAAGACATGTAGTCGCTACAAACTTTCTTTTTTTAAATCTATTTTTAGCTTTGGCGGCCATCCTGGATTTCACATCAACTAGACATCATGGGCAACATTTCTGTAAAGTTTCATGAAAATCCATCCAGTAGTTGCTATAAAAAAAAGTTTACGGACGCCACACCACGGCATAAGCTCTGCTGTTCTTTGATCAGTCGAGCTAAAAATGCATCACTTAAATCTGTATTTTAATTGGCACATACACATTATTGTAGGACCTAAATACCTTTGAAGTTTGATAAACGTTTTTTTAGGGTAATTTTTCCATTGTTCAGTTGGTTGGTTAGTTTCTTGAAAATACAACGGAACATAAATCATAACAAAAGACAAATACTGACAATTGACAATATGAATTATGTTTATTGAAAATGGATGATTTTACCTCCTAACAAGAAATTTATGTATTAAAACTGTTGACCACTACCTGTTTCTTATATTAAAGTGGTAACAAAATGCTTACCAACATGAAAGAAATGTCTCTTTAAATGTTAAGTCTGAACATGATTGATATAAAACACACAGTAAAATTTGTTCTCAACATAAAATCACTGATGAAAATCAACACATTTGACACTGGACTATAGAGTGCTGCTCCTGATGGTCAAGATGAAGTTTTCAGAACCAGCCACCTCCTCCTCTACCTCCGCCATAACCACCTGTAAGCAGACAATCACGAAATAACTAAAAATCGAACAGCAATTACATATATATACAATATATCAATATTCAAAAACAAACTGGGCCCAAGAAAGTTCACAGAAGTGCCACCTAACAGGACATATGTTCATCCTTTTACACAGACCACTATTTGTACAGTTTAAAGACTGTAGCTCATACAGTTCACCAAAAACAGCAGGGAACATCTTTTTCACAATCTGTTGACCTTGAATTACTAACTCCAAAATCAATAGGGTTATAGTTTCACCATGGGTACTATTCATATACTCGATAAAAAAAGTTTTGCACCAGGGTATATAGTCATATAAAAATAAAACTAGTGGACAGAATCTAAGTATCTTTTTTTAGTAACCAAGGTCTACTCTACCCGGTTAATTTGGTACCTGAAATATTAATTTCAAACAAGATTTGATTTTAAAAAAGTATCGCGAACACACAAAGGATCTGTAAAAAATGTTGCAAAGTCCATAAAAAGTAACTGTTACAGACAATCGAGTAACCAATAAAACAATTTTTTTTTTTGCAAACTGTCATTGTTAACGATAATTATTGTTGATTGTTGATATATTGTCAATTATCAACTGAGATAATGAAGTGATATTAATAAAATCCGTCAACTGGTTTTCTTTTTATGCGCCATTATATGCCCTGGTCCAAAACTTTTTATACCGAGTATATAAAGTTCAAGGAGTTTAGGTCTTATAGTTTACAAGTTACAGCTTGGAAAGTGTTTTCCCAGGAAATGGGTTAGTGATCTTGACCGTACGGACTCAAAAACTGGAAGGACAGTGACTTATTAGCACTATTTCACCACAGTTCTTGAACAACAGCAGGGAAAAGGTTGATCATGATTGGGTCAGTAACCTTGACCCCAAAATGAATAGATATCAACAGCTTCCCATGGTCGTTAATGATGTAATGTTTCAAGTCTGGGTATAACTCTACTTATTAATCGGAAAACAAAGATATTAACAAAAGGGACGGACAATGCCACATTATTATCCCGTTACACAGGCATATAAAAATGTGTATCTCCCATCAAATCAACTACAAGTTCCACGTTTACAACAAAAAATAACGAGATTGATTTCATTGTTTGGATGTAATCATTATAGTAGAAAATCCGACTAAAATTGGCAATTCACCATCACCTACAGGACGTATACATATATTTCGTAGAGAATTATTAATGGACCACTTTCTAACGGAATAAATAACGACAGACCATCTGTTATCTAACCAACCTAAGAAGACTGGATATCGATGATATAGTGATTACGTAGCTTTTTATATTTGCGAGTTTACATCATTTACACAACAGATTAAGCACATTATGATGAAGAGATTTTAGTATTCAACCTTCTCACAAGGTTACAATGCATACATAATTTATATATAAATATATATGAGAAGAATCTGCAAGAACAGTTATATGCAAAGACACTAAGCAGAGTTGAGAAGAAATGGTTATAACATTATTCTGGGAACATGTAATCATATACACCATTTGTCAACTACCAGAATATCTGTAAAACTTTGCTATGACTTTTCAGCAAAGTAAGAATAGAAACAAACTATTAGGCTGAATGTAGAGCTATAAATTTTGAAAGAGCTAGAGCAATACACAGTTTCGTAGAGTATTAGTCAATTACATACTTTAAGAATCGCTGCAAATGAAACATTAGACTGGATATTCCTCCCAAACCCCGACGCCAACATTTCGGCAGTCGATTTTAAAAAGACTGTGTATATTAAAGTTATAGTTTTAATAAACTCTAAACGATTTGTGCCTAACCCAAGTAGAGAGAAGAGTGAACAAAACCACAAAAAAGTTAAGCCAGAAGTTCGGCGTGACTTATATTTATGGTAAAAACACCACCAATTAAATAAGAGGTAAAAAGATGCTTAGAAACAATAGTAACATGTTGGTAGCATTATTGCCAGATATGCTTCTACATCTACAGGGTGGCACACAATTTTATAGTGTGGAATTACCTCTCGGTGACCCAAATGTCTTTTTGGGAGACCCCCCAAAATCCACATAATCAGATTTGCGCTTCGCACCTAGTTGAAAGTTACCAGCACCGGCTCCTCCATAGCCTTGATTTCCATAGCCACCGCCATAACCACCACCGTAGTCTTGGTACCTGTCAACACAACATACGTTAATCACTGGATACAATGTAAATGTCGGCAGGCATATCTATACTCAGTCAAAAAAGAAAGTGTACATATCTATTTTTGAAAATATTCAAAAAGTCGTAATGACAAATTTAGCACAACTTTTAAAATACACAAAATGTATGCAGTGTTACCTTTGAAGTTCCTTTACTAACAGATTTCAAGTTTCTCAAAGTCAAAAGAAAGCGAAACTAAAATTGCAAAAAGCATGGAGTTGAATGGGAAAACACAAGATAAGTCTGGCATCTTGTTAATTTCTGCTTTTCTGCAATTGCTTACAAATGTCTACTTTTTAACTTTTTCTCAAACATGATGCTTGAACACATATATGATGTAAAATTCATATTTATAATGCAATTTGAGTGCACACTTTATTTTTTGACTCAATATAACTATAAGCATTAAATAGAGGTTAATCAACACTGTATTCGTATTACGGGATATAATTCCCGAGGCAGTTCACATATGAAGTAAAAAAAGAGTGCCGTACGCAGGAGGTTTTTTACTAGATATGTGAACTGATCGAGGGAATTATATCCCGTAATACGAAAACAGTGTTGATTAACTTACATATTACATTTATTTATAAAAATGTGCCTTTAATTCAATAAATATTTCTGGATTCACTACGGGTCTACTTTCCCTTACTTTTGAACTTCGCGCATGAATACACCACAACTGTCACAATAATGTAATTGAAACACATAGTTCCGGCAAAATCTTATAATTTCCCTAGAGATTTATTTCTCCAAGGGAATAACAACTTTTAATTCCCTCAGAATCACAGGCAGAAATGTAATATTAATTTATATTTTACTAGACCTTTTAAAACATTGAAAAATAATACGTTATGATCATCCATTAACAGAATAACAGAACATAAAAATGTTTTATATCCTACTAAAAACGCTAGAGGTGCCACTTTGAAGGACACTTGGCATTCGTACAATTTTTTTTTTCCCCCACCAAAAATATAGATTGTAGAGTGGCCCTTTTCAACATTATGTGTAAATTGTATATTTTTCATCTATAATTATAAATTAAGAGAAAACCTCACCATTTATACGGTCTCCTATGCATTTGTTCACTTTATATTATTTAATTTTGATTACAAAATAATTCAGTGGATATTACATGACTATTGTATCTGTTGTAAAGTTTGTAGAGTGTCAGCTAAAAATCTAAATTCAAAAACAATTGAAAAAGAAGAACTTGGTATCAAAGACTTGCCTTCCGCCGCCACCACCCATCTGAAAACAAGATAAAAAAAACGTTAGTATTATTAAGAGCTATCAATTTCAATAAGCAAATATCATCAACAGCAAGTTATAAGATTTGACAATCACGTATGTAGGGCAGAATTTTTCTTTATAACTATGAGAATACAGCGGAATTTGTTTGGTCCATATATCGACCAGCAACAGCAGCATGTTACGCTATTACGGATATTCATCACAGCTACTGCTGGTCCAAATACATGTAACAACCAAGCACATTTTAATGGGACGCAATATAATTCAATCAATACGGTTTGTCTCTATAAATGGAAAGAAACCAACTTACATTGCCTACTCCGTATGCAGCGACTGGATACTGACCACCACCTGAAACACATAAAAGAAAAGTAAACGATTTGCACAACAATTCCCCGAAATCTGGCATCCATGATTAACACAACAAAACAATTATGTAAGTCTTCATTTTTTAAATTTTATCCCTCTACTGAACTAGAAGAGAGTTTGACAAATCACCTGTCGCCTGCCACGTGCTTAATTAAATTAAGTTTTGAGCCAGGTCAAGATGCATGTTAAAGTTTTATGAAAAGTGAAAATGAAATTCAAGAGTTACTGGATGTTATTATTATGGAGTGTCAGGAACTTTGGTCAAATACTTCTCAAGTTATGGCCAAGGTCAGGTTTGACAAGACGTACAACGATGGCAACAGAGTGATCCCTGACTGTCTGCCATGCTACACAGGGGACACAAAAATTGTCTGAATGGCAGATCTTTCTATCAAAAGCCTCTCATTTTCTTGTCGGGGGCATCCGTGGCCGAGTGGTTCGAGTCTCTGACTTGCAATCACTTGCCCTCACCGCTGTAGGTTCGATCCCTCAGGGGCCTAGGAATCTTTATGTGAGAAAGCTATCCAGCTGGCTTGCGGAACGTCGGTGGTTCTACCCAGGTGCCCGCCGTGCACGAAAATTGCTCGCAGGGGCACCTGGGGTCTTCCTCCACCAGTGGAAGCTGGAAAGTCGTCATATGACCTTAGCTGTTGGTGCAACTACAAAATCCAATTCAATTCATTTTCTTGTCAGTAGAGCTTTTCAAGTTCATTGACCTGTTGGTATTTTTTTTAATATATTTAAACTCCTCGAAAAAGTTAAAGTTACATAAAGTACTGACCTCCATATCCACCGCGGCCACCACCACCTCCTCCAATATTGAGTAATGACTTGGGACCCTGGTTAAAGTTGCCACCTCCACCTCTACCACCACCGCGACCACCACCACCACCACCACCACTGCGATTACCACCAGACTGTTTATTGGGGGCGGAATGTTGACGATTACTACGTTGTATGTTTGCCTGTTCCTGTGCTTTCTTCTTTTCCTGTTCAGCTGTATAAAGAAAATGTCATACATACAGTATAATTCATTACGTACATGTATGTGTCGTCAGTGAAGATAAAGGCCATGTTTAACATTCAATGTTTCAATAGAAACACGTAATTCAGGGTTGGTTTCACCATTGGTCCTAGAACCCCAGTAAGATATATGACTTGGGCCATTGTATTTCGACACTATGGGGTATATACGGTAGAAACTCGGTATCCAAGGGACCGATGAAAATGCTTCGAGATACCCGGAATTTGACATTAATAAACAAATACCCAAATCTAGAATTTAACACGATGCTAACTGCATGTATAGTTTGTTAAAAGAGAGAGCGTAAAGACGCCATGTGGAGTATACATGTATTTATATTTTGTTTAATAAATTATGAAACAGTTCATGTATTTACATGTATTGTGTAATTGATGCATCCTTAGAAATTACACGCAATTAAAGGTATTATTTTTTCAAAACCAATAACTAGCAGTGAAATTTGACAGTTTGCATAAACATCGATGACGGGTGTGATTAGCTTGAGACAAGCTCACGTTTTTTGTCGCTTCTGGCATTGACGACACAGCAATGTTCACAGTTGGACATAGCGAGCAGACAATTGATTTAAATTGCCAGAAAATTGTTTGGACTTAAACGGAATTGCAACATGTCCAATTTCGATACAACCGGAATCAAATTGAATAATTAAGGAAATTTGACGGGACGTTGAAAATATTTCGACACAGCCGGAATTTCGCCATACAGAGTTTCAACTGTAGATATAGACATGTCAACACAATGTGCATGCGAAATTCGAGGTAGGGTAAGGTGCTGATGCTGCACAAGTGCTAGAAAATCTGATCTTGCACACTGGCAGATAACTCATGTGGCACATTAACCAGCAATGCCAATAACATCAACAGATGCCAGATGTTGTTTTGTCAACACGCAACAAAATGTTTATATTTGGCGACCGTTCAACGCATAAAATAATGATTTGCAAGAATAAGAATCACTCATGGGTGTCCAGTTCAGATATGGAAATAGTTGGTGTTCCCGATCTTCACCGTATACCCTTGAAAGAAAGTGTCAAACTCTACAGGTGTCATGTGACAGTTGAACACAGCGTATTTCAGTAAGAGTGCTCTTGTGTTTTATGCATTTCAGAAGATGGCTAATTACATATAAAGTGTGTGTATATTTCGCCTCAAACTTGTTTTCCTAACATGTCCTTACTGTTCAGATGGCATATCTATGTTATTAACACGCATCTCTTCAGAATGTTCTAATGTGTCCAGCCTGGATTCACGTATTAATATGAGGTTATTTACAATGTTGAGTACACTACTGAATTCTATTGGACGAGTCGAATGCTTTTGTTCGTTGAAAACATGATACAAAAAAAAGACTCCCTTGCTGCCCTTCTCAGCAGGCAGGGGAGAGTTGCTGTGAACTTATTCTTTGAATAGCCAAGCTAAAAAAAAATAGAATGGAATTTGTTACAGTGAAATAAAACAGATGAAACGATAAATTTGACCAAATGAACTACAACTGAATGTGTAAGGAACAAATACTGCTGTATTTAAAGGTGTCTAGAAAGACGGCCGACACATATATTAAGTAGTTTACCAAGATGGACAAGAAAATATACAAGTTCATCAGCAAAGCGTAGGAATACAAAGACAATACCGTGATTTGGTGCTAATCTAACTAGTTTCACTTTTTGTTCTTCGATCTCTATCTCGGGTTGTTTTTTTAACACTTCCAGTGCTTTCTCCTGCGTCTCAAACTCCAGAATACCAAACCTTCAAAAGAACAACATTGGGTAAAATCTTATAGAGTATCAGTGTTTTATAAGAGTCCATTTCCATAATAATGATAGAATGAATAAGATGATCAATGCAGGGCTGTCTCTAATTTTTGAAACACGTGCTACTTTGATTTGACAGGCGGCTACCATTAGTGATCGAGCAAAGCAGAAGAGGTCGTTAGTGGGTCCGCTGATAAGCACAGGGTCTGCGGATAAGCACAGGGTATGAGTAATTACATGCAATCTCCTGTTTTTGGTGCGAATTAAGGTCAGATTTTTTTTAGTTATTTCATGTTTCCTCAGATGAGGAAATAATTCCATAATATTAGTTACTGATTTTTTTTGCATGCTATTAGAGACAGCCCTGTCTATGGAAGTTATTAAGATTTTGGATTTAAGTCATGTTAGAATAAAAATAGAATGAGTTTTCAATTAAACAAGAAATGTCTCTTAAGTGACAAAAAGTGGTTTTGACATTTGACCTTAAGTGTGACCTTCACCTTGGAACCACGGACCTGTATTTTGTGCGTGACACGTGTTCTTGTTGTTGCGAGAATGTGTGCCAAGTTATTTGATAATCCGTCCAGGAATGCCAGAGTTATTGACCAGACACAATTTGACCTCTGACCTCGGGAGTGTGACTTTGACCTTGGACCCACGGACCTGTATTTTGTGCACGACAAGTCTTGTTGTGGTGAGCAGTTGTGCCAAGTTATTTGAAAATCCGTCCAGGAATGCCAGAGTTATTGACAGGACAAGATTGTACAGACGAACTGTGCGACTACTATATGCCACCCTTCGGGGGCGTTAAAGTTAAAGGTAAATAAATCACTGGAGCATAATGTAAAGCATAAATCAATTATTTTTTCTTTGACTACAATTTAAACACATCAAATTATGTACGTTTGTTACACTCAGATTACAACTTAAATATATACATCAAATTATGTATGTTTCACTTTGTTACACTCAAATTTGTCAAGCAGTTCCAATGAATATAACAATGTAAACTACAGACATCAATACAACGGGTTACATCTGTCAACAGTAGATAACAATGATACGTACCACTGGAAGTTGTGTTGGGTAACGTTGACACTTTTGGCTTCGGGGAATTTTTCAATCAAACTGGCCTTTCCGGAGTCTTTGTCAACGTATGTGGCGTAGATGGATCGTTTTTGTTTGTCAGCTGTGAATTGAAATTGCGTTCGCCAGTAAGTATTAACACTCAGTTAAGAAATACCTCAGAGTTAAAGGGACACTGTCCGTAACTTTTAGCTTATAAAACACCCAATAATTATGTTCGCAAACATTATACACTAAACTTTATTCAATATTTACTAATTAAAAGCAAGATTGTTTAACGGAATTCAATCGCGGTACAAAACAAGCAAATCCAATTCCTGGGTTTGAACTCGCAGCCCAAACTCGCAGTAAAAATCAGTGTGCGTGAGCGTAAAGTTGTCCCAACTGAGCTAATCGGGCTATACATATTGCGCAATACATACTATGGTGAAAACCTAGTACGCTATGGAAGTGACGTGAACGCACAAAAGGTAAATATTGTGGGTCCCACTTTATTTACATTTAATAAATAAAACTTTTCTTTTTCAAACTCACGAATGTATTCCTACATACTTCTTAGGGTCTATCCTCATGTTTTCATGTATAGATTTCAATGAATAAAAGTCAGACAGTTATTTGGTTATGCTCAATATCTGCTTACTTACGGACAGTGTCCCTTTAAACTTAATTGTCATATTAAAATATCTTATTTGAATACCAAGAACAAGTAGTTACAAACAGTACTGGTGGATTAAACAATATTAAGACTGCTGATATATTAAGAAATACCTACCCTTTTTCTTGATCTCGTCCAGTTTTTGTTTCCTAAGTTCAGCTGTGTAAGTTCTCACTTCTGCAAATATATTAAACAACATTAGTAGTGCATACAATTATATAAGATCGATTTTGACGCCGAAATGATATGCACAGCTTGACACCGTAGGCAAGCATCCTGGAAAGTTTCGAAGCAATCGGTTGAAAGTGTGGGAGAAGATAAGACACAAGACATTTTCAAGTAAAATTTGATGAAAAAAGGACCATAACTCCGGTAATACTAAGTCGATTTTGACGCCGAAATGATATGCAATCTTGACATCATAGGTAAGCATCCTGTAAACTTTCGAAGCAATCGGTTGAAAAGTGTGGAAGGAGATACACACAAACTTTTCGGGACGGACGGAAAGACCCGTACGTATGGAAGTACGGACATGACTAACGCTATATGCCATCTTTGGTGGTGGGGACATAAAATGTGTTCATGGGATTTTGAGGAATCTAGGGCTTTAGGTTACTCAGTGCATGGTTAACTGTGTATTGGAAATGGAGGTAGCGAACTACCTTTGCGAGAATCAATGATAGACAATGTCTCAATGAAACAGTTTTATTAGTTTCCTGCTTCTTTGACACTGTTGAGGATCCATGTTATAAAAAGTCATAACTCGAGCTTTACCTTCGACATGTTTCTTGAACTCCTCTGGGAACTTGACAGACACATCCCTCTGTGGGTTCAATTTCAGATTGCTCAACCTGTCGTACAATACCAGCAGGTACTCCTGACTGCGGATCTCGAAGGGCAATGTGATGTAACTGAAGAATTAATGTAGTAGTTGTTTATTATTGAGTGTATATAATCACCGACTATTAACAAAACTGGTGTTTTTACATAAACATCTTAAATTTTGTCAGAAAATGTTTCCCATATGCTGCCTACGCAAGTCCTACATTTCTTTAATTAAGTAACATGAGTTCAAATAGCAACACAAAAAGAAAATCTGACACGGGCCACAATTGCTTTTAAAATCTATACCAAATAATTCATTTGTTTCGAGTCCTGGCAAGTAGTTTTTTTAAGCGTCACATTTAACCAATATGTTTGCCTGATAGGCAGATGGGTTTTCGCATTGAAAGACAACAATAAACATTGAAAAACCGTGACTAATATGACCTTATTACAATAAAATATGAACTTGTAATTCATCACTAGGACAAAGACCAGCTCATTATTTTTTACGAAGACTCAATCATAACGTGAAAAAAACAACAACAAGGTCAGAAAACATCACTTGATTTGTAAGAATTGTAACCGAAAACAACCATACCCCAGCTTGTCTGTCTGGTCAGAGTCTAGGATGGGGACAGTATCAAAGGTGATGTCAAACTTCTGCGCCATCGCCATCAGCTTGTTCAGTTCTGGTGTTGACAGGTCCTCTTGTTTGATTGGGCCAATAGTAAATGTGATTTTAGTGACTGAAAATGGATCAATACATTATTTATACTATTTATAGAAAGTGACATGGCAATTTAGATTCATTTATAACTCTCGTCATCCTCATTTGTTTTTTTTCCAAACTTGCATATAACTTTCAAATGATTATTAATATTAATTTGAAAAGTTTCAATTGTTTACATATGAGATTATATTGTACCAACAATATATTTGATGGTAAAATAAGAAAGACAAACTGAAGACTACAAATTTTATTTAGTTATATCATTATGTGAATGTAGATTGAAGGTTTAAATTGATTAACAGATTAATACATCTCAGTGCAAATTTTAATTCTTGATAAATACTTCATGACTGCCGTTTGACACAACAGTAAAAAAATATTACAAAACAACAGACAATATTAAGCATACAAAACATCAGCGACACATATAGCAATCGTGTTATTTTCATCCAAAAACACTGAAAGCAAGTATCTCCATGCCGTCATATAATTATATTATATACACTTGTTGATTTTAGTACATGAGGTAAATCATTTTAGGTGACATTATGCAAGTTTAAATAGTTTTCCACTAGGCCACCATTAAAAAATTGTTTGTTTGCAGTTTCCGCCCCATGGCTTTTAGGGTTGGGTCGGTAGGTAGGGATATATATTTTTTATTAACAGAACATGCAAAACATTGATCAAATGTTCATTTATTGAACCATGAACAGACTTAGTAACTAACTGACTATAGTATAAATGTCAATTTCAGTTCTCGGTGTCAAATTGTCAATTTCACTTGATGGTGTGAAAACACTCGCACTCGATGGTATCCGTTTTACCGATCGGTTCATCTATATCTCGAAACAATTCACTAGAAACATCCTCCCATGTTAATTCTGGCTCGTGTCTGTAAAGCCTGTTCTTTAACTTTTCTTTGCCATCGACGTACTTCAGCTCAAGTGAAACACACTTTACTCTTTCACGCCGAGCGAGGAATTTACAAATCGCGTAATTACGCGGAGTTTCGATGATAAAACTACTGGGAGTGGGAATGCCCGGATTATGTATATTGGGTCACGACAGTTATATGGCGGTTCCTATTACCGACTTCGCGGCGAATGAACATAAAATTCAATCAGTAATTATTATACTGGAAATTATAATTATATTTTTAAATAATCGTTATTTGTGACAATTTTTTACTATTCTGCCGTTTATTATTAATACATCGATGGGTTCTTTAGTCAGAAATAATCATTAATTGTGACAAATTTTACTATTCTGCTGTTTATTATTAATACATCGATGGGTTCTTTAGTCAGAAATAATCGTTAATTGTGACAAATTTTACTATTCTGCTGTTTATTATTAATACATCGATGGGTTCTTTAGTCAGAAAAAAAATTGTAAAGAATTCTGAGTCATAAACCTGTTGTAAGTGTCGCCTTACATACATGGTCAAGGAGTATGGGTATTGAACTGACTTTTGGACAACAGAAACGATCAAAACTTGTGATTAAATGCATTAAAAGTTTGAAATATGTCATTGTTTCGAAATTTATTCAGTGTATTTATCTGTCGTGTCAACTTTGCACAGAAAAGATGCACTCAGCATTGCTTTGTTTGTACTTTTTCTGGTGACTGATTGCTTTTTCAAGAGCGCTGTCGGACAAGTAGAAAAGTTGTCGGAAAATTCTTTTTTTTTATTCCCAATAAAAAATCACAACTCTTGTGCACTCATGGTTAATTGGATTGCGTACTTTTGCCGCGTGGATTCGCCGACTTTGCGTAGATCAATGTGACACTCGATACTACAAACTCAACGAAACGAGTAAAGTGGGTTTCGCGTGAGCTGTACTGTAAGATAAAACTATATTACTGCAAAGAACAATATTATTTTCAATTGTTCTGTTTGCAGACGTCATCTTTGCATTTTTCTCACTCATACTGAGGTCAGTCATGTAGACGCTTTTATTTTAATAGCAGCATAGATGATTTCCAAGCGTCCAATTAATCGGAGCATTATGAAACTACCCAAAAGAACTGAAACAACCAACAATATTTCTTACGACGAACACATTTGGGGGTTGGGGGACTGGGGGAAACTAACCTCAAGTTTCATGTGTCCCTTCGATAGCCAGGATAATAAGTCATTTCTAGAACTGTATTAAATGTCGAATTTATATCAATATGAAAAAAGAAAAAAAAAAGAACTTGTATTATTTTAATTCTTATGTACACAGCATGCATGAACATTTTAATTTACAGAACCATACAAATTAAGATTCTGGTCAAGGTTCCAATTTTTTTTAACCTGAATGTGCCAAGTCTGTGTAAAAAGACTCGGAGCACTACTTACTTTTGCGGACAATGCCTGGTTTCTTTTCCTCCATCTCCACTTCCTCATTGCCATTCTGTTCCTCTTTTATGTTAGTCATGTTGGAAATACTGTGCAGATTTTACGATACTGAAAGAAAATAAGGTATCAAATTAATAATTGCTAATACTCACAATAACAAATACAATTTTTGCAGCCTAATGCACATATTTAGTTTCAAAGTGATCTCCAGTTTCAGAACAAGAATACTCTGCAGTAAGTACTATACACAAGTGGAACGATTCTTCCCAACATGGTGGGAACAACACCAGAGACTGCTGAAAACCGGTCGAGTTTGTCCCATCCAATAATTTTAAGCCTTGTTTGTGAGAGCAATTAGAACTATTTGCATGGCATGATGTGTCAACTTAGAAGTGAAAGCAGAATGTGTTTATGCTCCCTGAAGCATATAGTCGCCGCTTTGTCTGTCCGTCACACTTTTGTCTGGAGATATCTTGAAAACTACTGATGGGACAGACTACAATGAAACTTCACACAATGCGACGGAGGAAGTGCAGAGTGAAAGAACCGTAACTCTGTCATCATTTAAGAAGTATTTGACCTATGTTCATGAAACTTCACACACATATTCATCTTGTCACACACGACCAATAACTCGTTCATTTCAGCAGAGTTATGCCCCTTTTCATAAAACTTGAACCTGCAACAAGTGAACCTAACCATGCTCATAACTGGCCATAACTTGAAAAAGTATTTGACATATGTTCATGAAACCACACACAGCTTAACTGAAGGAATGTTGTTACACATGTCCAATAACTACTTTCAATTTTAGCAATCTCTACCCAGAGTTGTCGTTCATTGAATAATTATACACATACATCTCTGTCAACGTCTCACCAAATATCAAGAATCTTGAAAACCGGTGGAAATGCAAAATTTCTGACACTAATATTTTTTTGAATTAACTTCATATGAAATGCCTATATTACAAAGAAAATAATTTTCGGCTTGAATGTTTTAAATATACAGTAATTCAGTGCTTGACACAGACGGTCGCCCACCCGCCGGCGGCGAGTAAAACCTCTCCTAGGCGAAATTAATTAGTATTTGATCTCTGCTGGCCCAAACTATATTCTTTGGGCGAGTGCATAGTTTGCTTTAATAAATAGCACCTTATTCAAAATCCTTATCTAGGCTCACGTTAACCGAAAAGAAACCCGAACAGGTAAATGAAAACCGTAAGAAATACATATCAAATTCGCCAGACATCGGCGGTCTGACGAATCCAAATTTCCGACCGATTTTGTCTAAAATCTCGGAAAATCCCAAATTCTAATACTCAAAGTCCTTCGCTGTTTATAAGCCACTACCCCGCTGGATGTTGTTAGCTAATTAGCGACAATCATTTTAGACTGATAAACTAATTATCGCAGTGTTTATTGAAGGCCGCTGTCAAATTGTCGGTGTGCGGTAGACTCCGCCCACTGTCCCGCCTCTTGCTGTCAATCAACTGGTTTGACCCCGCACTCAATATTATCCACATAGTTAACTGTGTTATCGAGCCGGGTAAAACAATTAAAAATAACGTGGCGCCCTCTAGCGGCCAAAATGGCTTGTCAAAACACAAAGTTTGCTTACGAATTTATAAGCTGATGATGCCGCTTGCCGTCGGTGTTTTTGAACTTTACGATCACTGATAAGACTAATTAGTTGTACACACGGTAGCGTAAACTGGAACAATAGCAAGTGTGAACCGATGTTTGATCGGCCGTCTCTGAATTGGGATAATTTATGGTTGAACAATCAACATGACAAAATGCAAAAGGTGCGCTTCCTCAAAATATTGGTACAATTTTAGAATGAAGTGCTTTTATTACTTACTCTGTGCATGATATTCTTGGTGTATGTAGCATTTCTGAGTTTTGTCTCACAATGCGGCGCGATCTTTCTAGCTCCTTTGGAACTCCTGTTAGTTGAACTTGTTTTATATGCCTCAGCTTAGCCTTACATTTTTAAATATATTTATTTTATTTCTATGGATATTAGTAGGTATATTGAAATACATTTAATGAAAAGAATGGTCTAATCAATGGTGACAAGAGTCTGTATTTTTATATTTTCTTATTATATGCATGCATTCATTCTGTCCTTTTTTAAATTTCAGTTGACAATTTTTAAAAATTAAAATAGCATTATTGACAGATTATTTTAATTACTCGATACTTTCAGAGATTAGTTAATATCTTTAATTAATTAAGTTAATTAAGTTAAACTGGGTTACTTCGCTATAAAATGTCTGATGTTTCTATTAATTTATCAAAATAATTTGGGCCACCACCATTCAATTTGGGCCAGTGAGTCCAAATTTCTACTGGCCCAAGCAAAACATTTCGGGCCAGCCAAAGGCCAAAGGCTGGCCCCTGTGTCAAGCACTGGTAATTATGCTCAGGATTATATTGCGGTAGAATAAAGGTTTGTACTTTGCATATCACTCCGCCGTCAAAACTTCAAAATAGGCACCACCAAATCGTCCACATAGCGTAACAGTACAGCGAGTTGCTTACCAGCACTTCCAATATCACCTAGATCACAACCTACTTAAATTAAAGTTCCAGGGGCACAGATTAAATGTTTTGGACTAGGAGCCAGCTGGGCCCCTTGCTTGCAAAAGTTAGGGGCCCAGTTTCAGAATCATTAGCCCAGAATGTCGCATGTCACTTTATTCAGACGGTTACATTAAAGTAAACATACGTATAATACCTAAATGCTACCAATCTATGGAAGAAAACTTTGTAAAACCTTTAGAGCTGATGAAGATATTTTTAATTAATAGAATTATTTATTTTAAAACAAACAAAGAAAAAATCAAACAAACAAATCTTTCATTCCCCAATGCGAAGTTAGTTTGTACTTGCATGAGTCAAACTCAATATTCGTTTTTGTCTAAGTTATCTATTCAATTATAAATAGTATTGTTAATGAGTTTTGTTATAAATAATCACAACTAGAATACGTAAATTATTGTAATAAAAGATTAGATATTATTAAATTAATGTTTTATATTGTTATATTTTATGTTAACATACAGTTTTAAAATTAATGTACGAGACCTTTTCTATCAACATGATTCTCTGCCATATAATTATTGATTATTTCTAAAAGCACCGCATTTTATCAATCAAAAGCGCCGCGTTTTAGAATATCCAAAAACCGGAGGGGAAACCTAATGATTCCCCCTTCAAATTATAACACGAATTTATGATCATGCAGTGTTTTTTTATGTGTTTTGTGAATGCAGCCTGTGCCATTGTGAAAAATAACGGCATTTTTCTAGAAATTGTGAAATATTATAAGAAAAGAAAAAAGAAACTTTTTTCACAGTTTAATATCCCTTGGTTTTAAGTTTTTTTTTGGTAAATACAGACTAGTTTTGACACCAGCTTGTATTAAGACTAGTATCCATACTGCCTGTTTATAAATAATCACAACTAGAATATGTAAATTATTGTAATAAAAGATTAGATATTATTAAATTAATGTTTTATAGTGTTATAAATATTTAATGTTAACATACAGTTTTAAAATTAATGTACGAGACCTTTTCTATCAACATGATTCTCTGCCATATAATTATTGATTATTTCTAAAAGCACCGCATTTTATCAATCAAAAGCGCCGCGTTTTAGAATATCCAAAAACCGGAGGGGAAACCTAATGATTCCCCCTTCAAATTATAACACGAATTTATGATCATGCAGTGTTTTTTTTATGTGTTTTGTGAATGCAGCCTGTGCCTGTGCCATTGTGAAAAATAGCGGCATTTTTCTAGAAATTGTGAAATATTATAAGAAAAGAAAAAGAAACTTTTTTCACAGTTTAATATCCCTTGGTTTTAAGTTTTGTTTTTGGTAAATACAGACTAGTTTTGACACCAGCTTGTATTAAGACTAGTATCCATACTGCCTGGTTTTTTTTTCAGATTGTGAATTTTTTGGATATAATTGTGAAAAAAGTATACTTTTTGGCATTGTGAATGGGGCCGAATAACGGCCCCAAATTAGGCATAAAAAAACACTGGCATGTGTAAAATAAACACTACCATGTCTGTTTTAATGTTGATTTTATACCAGCAAATGTTACTTGCACTCATGCACATCTAATTATACATTAACATTCGAAGCGCAAAGTACCGCAACATGCAGTTTTGTGGGAAACCGTACATCGCAACATCTCGAACATGGTCTTATTTCCGCCGTGAAAATTGGAAAAATAAAAACAAACGTCTGTTTCGTTATTATTTTGTTAAGGGTTTGTGTATTTATTTCGGCCAAAAGTACGTAGTTCATGGGACCAAAGCAAAATCTGTGGTGTAAAATCCTCGGACTTAAATGTTTGTGTTTAATGATAACCCATTTTTTGATTGAATATTTTTGGTCGCCACATGGGCGCGTGAAAGTAAAATTTTGGTCGCCCAGACCATTTTTTACTCGCCATGGGCGACTAGATGAGCGCTAAAATGTAGAAAAATAAGTAGTGTTTCTTTCGATTGTTTACATGTCAATCAACGACATGGTGTCACGGTGTTGTTTACATGTCAATCAACGACTTGGTGTCACGGTGTTGAAGTTCTGTTGTTATTTTTATATTTTATCTATGGTCATGTGACTAATTATCATGTGATCGCAGACTACTTTCTTAAGACTAAATACTCACACACAAAAAAAAGGATTATTTAATTGGGAATATCCTTTAAGAATATAAAGTGATTTACTTCCTTTATCTCGGTAAAAAAAAATGGAACAGGAACTCATTTTAGCTGCCAAGACTGGCAAGAGACTGAAGAGTTACCCCCCTTGACCGTTGTTGCAATCGTACTAGTCCACAGCGAACATTTTACCAAAATCCCCTACATCAGTTGTACATAACGCATAATATGATTAATTTAACATAACAAATTCAAGAAACTGCATTATGTTTAACAAAATGTCCCCAAAAATCTTTCTTGAACATAATTTCATGTCATCACAAAAATCTTGCAGAACCGGCAAATGAAATTACGCAATTTGTACATGAACAATCAACGAAGACGAAATATGTTTAACGTATTCGGCTTTTAGATTATCTTAATGCGAAAAAAAGTATAACAATTATGCTTGAAAATGATTCATTTTACCGTGTAAAATGATTTTTTTGTAAGGTTACTCACATAAATTTCCACGCGGCCGCAGCGTCACAAAGAATGTCTCGCGAGATTATGATAATTTAGGCCGTCACTCGAATTACCGAAATGAACCGATGGACCGAAATGGAGATTCGATTTAACGAAATGGACCAAAAAGATACGATTAATAGAAATGGACCGAAATGGAGATACGACTTATCGAAATGGACCGAAATGGAGTGTATTTTGCCAATTTTTAGGTTAATATATGTGTATTAACATAAAATAAACAACACAGAAATATGTAAAATAAAAAAATCGAGTTTCGAGTGGGGAGTGGGGGCTGTCACAAAATGACACGGGTAGAGCGTATAGGTCGTACATAGCTCTTGTAAGCAGCTGTTAGTTACACCCTAATTCATTGTTCAGTTGAAACCAATTCACAATGTTCATGATATATTCAGGTAACACGGAAAACCGTGCACATTTTAAGTGGCCGTTAATAAGGGCCGTTTAATAAGTTTAGTTTTGTGCTAATGCATGTAATTTATAGGTATATCTCCTTGAAAGGCTAACTTGTGTAAGGGTCCTTTCGTGTAGAATTCAATACTGCAGATTTAGCCACGTTTGTCACGGACTGAACGGGAGAAATAATGGTTTGGGCGTAACGTTTGCTATAAAATCCATTGTCTCCTAGTTCTGGCCGGGATTGCTTGATAGTTGCTTTGTTTGGAGCAGGAGTTGGACGGCGAAATTCACAGGCAATATGTGGTCAGTATTTATTTAATTAACTTTATCGTACATTTGTATTCATTGGGCGGCGCCATCTTGTTTGACGGTTACGAGATCCGGTTAGCTTTGATGTTTCTCAAACATTACTTGAGACTAGCATATGATTTTGAAGTTACTTTATTAGATGTAATTGTTGTAATTGATCATTAATTGTAAAACAATATTAATTTGATAACGTTGTATAATAGGTACATTAATTAACGTTGGCGTATAACTCAGTGATTGTAATACACGATTGAATTGATAAGATTGTATATTAGGTGCATTAGGTAACAATGAGATGAATGTTCGACGCGTATACATAGCGTTGTATATTATGCGTATTAGTTGACATACATGTGTGCATGCATAACTCAGTGAGTGTAATATAAGAGTGATTTGATAACGTTGTATATTACATATATTAGGGGCATTGGTTAACAGCAACGTACATGGCGTATACATGGCGTTGTAGAATAGTTATACATTGCTACTCATCATTAGTACAGCTTACACATATTTATTAAATAATGATTTGTTTGGGTAATGATAATTATGCAAGATTGTTATGTTTATCAACCGACATCTAAAACGTATGTATAATGACAGCCTAAGCCATCCAGGGTTGGATATTAGCCATCCAGGTTTGGATATAAGCCTTCCGGAGTGGAGCTAAGCTTCCACATATAACGTTTACGAGCGGTGGAGACGGTCCCCGTACCTGCGCAACATGGCCAGGTTCTAGTAGCGACAACCCCCAGGACACAAGGTGGGCCCGTTATCAGTCCTCACTGGAGGAACATCATCCACAACCTCAGTGGAGATTAATCATCATACATATCGCGTCATCAACCCTTATAGAAGGCATTTGATGACAATCACCCATTGGATTCGCGCATCATCTTCATCAGCAACGTACATGACGTATACATGGCGTTGTAGAATATTTATACATTGCTACTCATCATTAGTACAGCTTACACATATTTATTAAATAATGATTTGTTTGGGTAATGATAATTATGCAAGATTGTTATGTTTATCAACCGACATCTAAAACGTATGTATAATGACAGCCTAAGCCATCCAGGGTTGGATATTAGCCATCCAGGTTTGGATATAAGCCTTCCGGAGTGGAGCTAAGCTTCCACATATAACGTTTACGAGCGGTGGAGACGGTCCCCGTACCTGCGCAACATGGCCAGGTTCTAGTAGCGACAACCCCCGGGACACAAGGTGGGCCCGTTATCATCCACAACCTCAGTGGAGATTAATCATCATACATATCGCGTCATCAACCCTTATAGAAGGCATTTGATGACAATCACCCATTGGATTCGCGCATCATCTTCATGAGCTCTCGCGCATCACAGTTATCGCGCTCGATCATAGATCAACATTGTTATAACTTTAACAACACTTTAGTGCGGTATACAATCAGTCGACACATTCAGTATTTGTTACAATACTAAGAACGTCTTAAACGTTCATGAGAACATTCTTTTCATATTTCATCTGTGTATTCGCTTGTTTTTTTTGATAATTGTATATATATATTTAACATATTTTAAAAGTTGCATTAAACTTATGTAAATGCACTCACCGTCATTGATTCATTCCTGAGTTAGCCCCAACCACTAGGGTCATCTTGCGACAGGGGCAGAGGTGTGGGGTAGGGTGGGGGCTGTGGGGTGCGGTAGGGGGCGTGGGGGCAACATAGCTATATGTGTGTAAGAATTGACCAAAACAACACAGAAATATGTAAAACAAATATTAAACAAATATTTAAAAAAATGAGTTTCGAGTGGTGGGGTGGGGCGGGTTTGGGAGAGTGGCGGGGGGGGGGGGGGGGGGGAGTTGGGTTGCACCATAGCAAAGAAGCGTTAACTCCATGCTTGACAACATTATCATAAATGATAACGATGTCCTGCTAGCAATCAAGGAATTAAAACCAAATAAATCAGCTGGCCCAGATGGTATACACCCCAAAGTGATAGTTGAATGTAAAAATGAATTAACAAAAATGTTCAACTAATCATTAGATGAATCAATTGTTCCTGGGAAATAACAAATATAACACCAATTTTTAAACCAGGAAATAAACAATCTCCAGAAAACTATAGAGCAATAAGCTTATGCCCTATTGTTTCAAATATAATGCAAACAATTATCAAAAAGAATATTATCGATCATATGCAAAGTAACAATTTATTTTCAATACACCAGTTTGGATTTATGAAGGCAAATCCTGTCCTCTTCAATTATTAGAAGTATTGGAAGATTGGTCTGATGCACTTGATAGTGGCCAAGAGCTTGATGTAATATTCTATGAATTTAGGGGAGCATTTGATACATTACTACATAACAAGCTGCTAACTAAATTAGAAGGTTATGGTATTGTGGGGAAGGTTTTGGAATGGGTGAAAGACTTTCTACGGGACAGATATCAAACGGTGGTTATAAATGGAAATCACTCAACATCTGAACAAGTATACAGCGGGGTACCTCAGGTAGTGTGTTAGGTCCAACCCTTTTCCTTGTCTTCATAAATGATCTCCTCGAGGAAGCTGAAACAGTAGTCAAGCTATTCCAAAACATATTCAGTTATAAATTCCCAAGAAGACATAGATAAATTACAGATAACTACTGACATTTTTTGTGACTGGTCAAAAACTTAGGATCTAGAATTTAATTCAAAAAAATGTAAAAGAATGCATATTCAGTCCAGCATTTTATCCCAAAATTTGGCTGAAATCTATGCTCTGGCTTATCAGCTAGTCCAATTAGTGTTAACTGCAGTTTGGCCATAAATCATGACCCCTGCTGGGCTGACCACCACTTGAGGAAACAGATATCTCTAATCAAAATACTATTCATGTATTAGGCGTGTGCAGTATTACCACCAGTTCAGAGTAACAGGTTACACACATTTGTCAGTTTTACAGAAATTTACTGAAGGTTATTAATATGAAATTTATTGTATTTTATAATAGATCATATATTTTGTTTCAATTCAAAAGGAAGAATGTGCCAAACAATGCTGGTAAGTTTATACAATTTTATTAATTAAATAAGTATATAATTATTCTACTGATATTTAATTCTTTGTTCATGGTAATTAACATACCTTTGACGTTACCTTAGTTAATCATCTAGTATAATCATCAGTTCAGATATTGGGGGCAAGGTGTAACTACTTTTCTATGTCATTTGGCTAATTGTATGCCCTGTGACAGTAACATTTTCAGACACAAGCACGTTTATTTTTGAATGGGTGGCAGGGGTGGGTGCGGGTGTAGTCAACATATAATTCGGTAAAATATGGATTGCTGAAATAAACTCTGCCTCTATTGTTCCTACGCCTATTTTTGCATTTCACTATAAAATTACTTGCAGAATAATTTTAAAATATTGAGTATAATTTTTTATTTTCAGCGAGAGGCTCCAAATAGACCACACAAACAAACAACAGAAGATGGCGTTTCAAATTCCAATATTAAAAGACTTACCTGTTATTTGTGTTGAATCAGGAGAATGGGTTAACTTTAATGACCTTAAGCTTTTCTTAAAAAAACATAGATGTCCAGCAGAGTAGCAACATATTCAATTGGTTGAAAGGAAAAAGACAAATGCGTGAAAAACATTGCAGGGCATCCAGTGTTTAGTGTAAAGACTGTTCTGCATTTCTGTTTTGCTTATGCTGAGAATTATAATGTGTGTTTCAAAGTCACCAAACATATTCAGAAAAAACTATTAAAAACGTGAAGATTCAATTCCGTCCATAAAAGAAATTTATGTCGTTGTTACAAAAGCAAACTTTCTAAACAATGACGTATTAAATTAGGTCATCCCAGAGGACAACGACATTTCTTCTTTGCATTCTTACTATACGCCGGAGTTTGCAGAAGAAAACTGGAAAAAGATATATCTTTTTGAAATACACCTCATTAAAACATACAATTTTAAACCAGCTACACAAACATATGAAAATATGGTAAAAAGGAAATCTGATTTCTTTAATATATTGAAAAAGGCCAACAGTGTTTCACAAACACTTCGCACACTTTCTAAAATGGAGATCTCCAGTAGAATCAGACGAAGGGAAACAGCAGAAATGGACACATCAAGTATGTGCATGGGGACCAGGCAACACCCTTAATTAATTTGACAGGAGGAGGGGTGGGGAGCTGTGTAGGTTTTCCGGCCCTCAATAAGTTGGCTTTTGTAATACTGTATGTATTCTTTCATGAGGGTGACCTCTCTTTTGGTAATGAAATGGATTGCTACATAATACACTCTTTCTTCAGTTGTTTCTTACAAACACTCTATTGATCTGATTTATAGATGGTTTTATATTGTTCCGTGATATGATATGTTTATTTAATTTTAGTTGGTGATATCACCAAGTAAATTATTGATATCGCCCACTTAAATAGGTGACATCTATGGGGCGCCGTTTTACTATTTAATCACTTTTTATAGATATCCATAATTGAATTGAAGATATCTATAATTTGAATATAAGATATCTATAAATCGATGTATACAGGGGCGTAGCCATGCATACTCCTGTACGCCCGGGCGTACTCTAGAAAATCGACTGTGAAAAAATCAAAGTGCTCATTTTTTAAAATCAGCAATAAAAATTGAAGTAGGGTAGAGGGTGAGGCACTATTTTTAAAAACACACTTAATGAATGGAGGCGACTTAATGAATGGAGGCGAAAGCCTCCAAAATCTCGCTCAAATGAAGCCACAAACCTCCCAAATTGCACTCAAATTTCAAAAACTTTCCCTGGGGAGGCCCCCAGGAACCCTACCAGCAGGAGGGGACACACCCTCCCGCACCCTCCCCCAGGGCGTATTCTCCAAAAGGCACTGTCTACGCCCCTGGTATAGATATCTTAAAATGAATTATGGATAGCTATATTTCAATTGAAATATAGATATCTTATATTCGATTTTAAGATATCAATAATTAATTTTTTCTATAAATCAATTTATAGATATCTATAACTCAACATAGGATATAGTTAAATCGCTTCGAATTATAGATATATATAATTATTATGTTAATTTATTTAGTCGTTGAATTAATTGCAGATCCCTTACATTTACCCCGCAGCCAAGCTGTTATTATAGTATAAGAAATATTTCCAGGGGACAAGTTTGTGGAATTGAATGCATTAAATTACAGATATCAGTAATTCAACGGTATTTATGGATACCCATAATTCATTTAAAGATATCTATAAATACAATATAAGGTATCAATAAATGCTTGGCAATTAATTATACATTAATATGAATTATAGATATCCATAATTCAAATAGAAGATATCTATAATCGATTTAGATATAACTTTAAATGATTAAATATATATATTATTAGAATATAAGATATCTATAAATAATTAATGATATCTATAAATAATATAAGACTTCTTATATTCGAATTATAGATATCTTTAATTCAAGTATGGATATCTATAAATAGTGAATAAACGGCGCCCCATTGACATCACCCATACCACTCATTTAAAATGAATGGTGATATCATTTATTCAACTCGTGACATCACGCATATGTATAAAGGATAGAACTCGTACTAATAGGTGATATCATGCATTGATTTTGAATGCTTTTCAGTACAGGTTCGTGATATCACATATGCAAATGACTGATATCATTCATTCATATTACTGATTCCAAAAGGTGATGTATTTGTATATGTGATATCAAAAACTAGTATTAAAAAGCAATACCGCATCTAAAATGATTTTTTCCAGCAAGAGTACTCTAATGTGTCTATCATAATCACCATATTTAACTCTACCGTATTTGTAGATTATTTGCAATTTATATATTTTATTGAATTACCTACTCAAAATACTAGATAATTTCAATCTATTAACAACTGTCATTAACAATTTAAAACGATTTGTAGGATGTGTTAAACATTCAACAGAGTAAGAGTAAATACAGCAATATGGCTAATTTCTTGAGAGTTACAAAGTTTCATTATATTGTGTACATGTATATAAATTTTATTTATTTTTAATCAAATAAATAGTAGTTAGTTAAGTTCAGATACCATTGTATGTTAATTTGTATTTTCTAGAATAAAAAGTAAAATAAAACCTAACCTAGTGTCCAAGTTTCTTTTACAAATTGTATTTCCTCATAAAACTGACCCATGTCTGTTATCTCTGTGAAATCTGATACTCCTGCTGGTCAGAGATAGCCCATCATTTACGACCCTTTGGAGTGTAAAGCTGTTATCGTAATTTAACGCATTATTTACATTAGGGTGTTAATCAGATCCTTAGAAAGTGGGGAAAACTTGAAAATCTGGCATACAATGTTGGACTGTATTGGCAAATCAATAACTACTGAGAACTATTTTATGAAAGACAGGGAAAATCGTAGGGACTTGATTATAAATGTTTCAGAGGAGAATGATCTGACAGTAATCTCACCTAATACACTCATATAACCTCCAAAATAGCCTTAGCGAATAGAAACCTAGGAATAATTATGAGAACCTTTACGTATCTAGGCAAGAATATATTTTTGACACTATTTAAAGCTTTAGTAAGACCTTATTTAGAATATGCCAGTACAGTTTGGTCCCCGTACTTAAAAAAGCACCAAATCGCTATAGAAAATGTTCAGCGTAGGGCAACAAAAATGTTATCGTCTTTAAGCAACCTAGAATATAATGAAAGGCTAAGATCCTAAGGTATTCCTACACTTCAATATCGGAGGTTACGTACAGACATGCTGCAGGTAATTAAGATCCTTAGAGGATTCGATATATCATCAATCCAAAACTTTCTCCCTGTAGCAACATATACTAGAACAAGAGGGAATACCCTAAAACTTTTTAAAAAACAAGCCAAAACTGAACGCAGAAAAAATTTCTTTAGCATTAGGGTACAGAAAGACGTGGGGAGGTGGGGTGGGAGGACCGGGAGGAGGAGCCCATGCCCCCAATATGGATGAAGTATGTTTATTTTAAAAAAATATACGTATATGAACAGACAAATTCAACTCCATTTCGGTAAATCGTATCTCCATTTCGGTCCATTTCGGTAAATCGAATCTCCATTTCGGTCCATTTCGGAAAATCCTCTTCATTTCGGTAATTCGTCTTACACTAATCTTGATTTACCGGAATGAGCAGAAATAAAACGAAATGGGGAAATACAAAGCAACTGAAACTAAGGGGAACGAAGTAACTGTTATACCAGTCCTGTTATACCCGTTGCCACACTCAAGAGTGCGGCCTAGGGGTCAAGCGACTTAGTCATGGAAGCCCCATGTAATTCCTATAAAGGTATGAAACCACTAATTATTTCCCCCATATACACCAATGTTAAAGTGTCACATATTAATTATTTGCTACAAATTCAACTCAAACATGGATAATGCAGCAGTGTAATGTTCATAGAGAAAACTAATTATCCACTTGAAAAATCACCAGAAAAGGTGGGGTAACAAGACATGTAAGACAGGTCTTGTTTGTTTACTAAACAGGTCAAGGGTTTTCATTGATTGACTGTTTTCATTGCTCACAAAGTGTAAGCATATAGTCGAAATTTCGAAAATGTTCATCAGTGATCCAGTAAAACCTATTAATTCGCTTCTTATACATACAACCACAAATCGAATAGATATGGGCAGTTTTCCCCTACTTATAATGCCCATTTCCAACGAAAAAGGAGGGATTACTTTTTGGCGGTGCGAATGCACCGTCAGTGGTATTAGGGGAGATTTCAAAGGCATTCAAGGAATGTGACAAACCTAACAGCACTTTGCAACACTACGCTAGAAGAAGTAGTCTCTCCTGCATGCCTTTAATTTGATGCCCTAAATAAGAAACAATGTTCAGAATAAAAGCAATTTATTATTTATTTAGGTCATTCATACCTATATTATCAAAATTTCACTAAGTCAACTTTTTATCATCTGTTTAAAAGGTTATAACTCTGGTTATAATCATGCTACAAGCAGACGGTATATGTATCATAGAAAGTGTATCATGTTACTGAAAATAGAACACTGGCTCGCTGAAGGGCATTCTATATTATATAGAGTGGAGTATTGGTGTGGAGTCTTGAAGTTGAGTGGAGTGAATAATTGGAGTGACCTTGGAGTCACATTTTCGGAATCTACGGAAGCTAATTCGGGTCATCTGAGTTAGCTCAAATATGTTTAAATATGAAATTGGTAATGAATATCAATCATCTGAAACATCACTGAATGTAAAAAACAAACCATGGAAGTTACATTTACAGCACTTCCATTTCCCATTCATTCCAACACTTACAAAAAGCACCGCACATCAGTGCCTTAGGCACTTTGATTATTATAGGAACTACATTAGACTACAACTCGGAGGTTTCTACACCTCGGAGGTTTACATGTAATTAGTGGTTGTAAACCTAAATGTCTATCTATTTTTTTTAAAATTTGTTCATAGTGTCAGTGCTATTCAGAATGTTGTGTGGAAGATGATTCCACTGGGTCTGAACTCAGTCAATACAGAAAACGCGTCTCTACGAAAACCGACTATATAACTCTATAGCATCTTTGAGAAACTGGGACAGATTATAGTAATAATAATAATATAATAATAATAATAATAATAATAATAATAATAATAATAATTTCTTTATTTAACGAAGGTTAAAACACATTAAGTTATACGTATAAAATACATACACTTATTTTCAATGTGGCCTTCGAACAATAATGCTATAAAACTTAGAAATACATATAAAAACATTCATGCTCATGTCGATGTCACAGTGTCTCCACGATGCTATAGAGTTATATAGTCGGCTTTCGTAGAGACGCGTTTTCTGTATTGACTGAGTTCATGCCCAGTGGATTCCAAGCGTTTATGATTCTTTGACTGAAGAAGGTTTGTTGGATTTTTAATCTCGATCTAGGTTTAAGTAATTTCACTGGGTTGTTGAAGCGTTCAAAGTAAATAGCTTATGTTTATCAAATTATCTTCTTTTCCAGTTCGGATTTTAAATGTTTCAATACGGTCACCACAATGCCTGCAAAGTTCAAGAGTAGTGAGGTTTAAATATGTAATACTTTCATGATACGACCTATCTGACATTTTGGGTATTAACTTGATTGTTCTGTGTTGGACTTGCTCCAGGAGTTAAATTTCTTTAACAAGTGAGGGAATCCACTCCTGCACACAGTACTCAAGTATGGGTCTCATATGTGAAAGTGACAAATAGCCTGGTTATGACATTCTTGTCCCTTGATACTATGTTTCTCTTAATCATGCCAAGTGTCAGTCCTTAGGCGGTTTAAGATCACTATATATAAGTACACTCAAATCACTCAAATCGCAGTCTTTAGAAACATTTTGCAACAATTCATTGTTCATATTATAATCACGACCAGAATTATTAAAGCCCATGTGCAGGGTTTCACACTTGATAAAAGAGGCAGCGGATAAAGCTGCAGAGACGGACTGCGAACACGGTATAACAATACAAGTAAATACAAAAGTCGAACAGGAATTGTAGCATTCACAGAATGCGCTCAACCAATACACGTATTTGGGAAAAAACAGTAACAATGTACTATTGCAACGAAGAGCACATAAATGTAATGCTGAAATTGTGCTCTCATGGGGCTTTCTACACTGCCACACACCTAATTCTTGAAGACGTATTTTTTATTAGGTCTGTGTACCCACAAGCTTTTCGTCAAATTCATACACACGTTGCATATTACACATATGTTTTCCCCCGCTTTGCTGTGGTGCAATGGAACAGCAGTGCAATGCGGCCTATATTGCATTCATTCAAGCTATCAGTGTGTACTATTACCACCAAAACACACTATATTTTATCCGTTTAAACCGTGACTATAAACTGTTCATCATGGAAATTTTAACCAATGTAACACTTTTATCTTTGACTTCATCTTCACCTTATATTTTATTATTTTGAGAGAGAGAGAGAGAGAGAGAGAGAGAGAGAGAAACAACACAACAACAACAAAACAACAACAACAACAACAAACTTGAAAAGTAAGAACGTACGTTCTCAGTTACTTGGCAGAAAACTGTTGAATACACGAGTCAAAATTGAAGACAAACAGCTGAGTATGACAACCCACTCTGAAGTTGTATCATAAATTACAACAACATGGGATGACTCATAAAGAGGCGGGTATCAATTCAAGATAAACCTAAAAGTGAATGGTCTCATCACTTTAGATTTCCCTGATAAAAAAAAATAGCCCAACATTGCACAGCGAAGTCAGAGACGCTGATAATTGCGAAGGTGACTGTTCCATGGAAAGAAAAACTGTGAAGATATCGAGGCCCTCGAACGTAAGACAACCAAATAATAGTACACAGTTCTGCAAGAAAAATGCAGAACATCCAAAAAAGTGGAGTCCTTGGCTGCTTCTAGTAGAGTCTGGATGTAGAGGGTTTCCTGCCCAGTATTTATGGACAATGCTCAACAAAATACGTATGAAAAGCTAGGACAGGAAATAATCTATATATAGGCTAGGTCAGGCAGCAGAGGGATCGAGCGTCCAGCTGGCTGTGGATAAGAAAGAGAAGAGAAGAGCTATAATGGGTTAGCCGTAGGCTGTCAGGCAGATGGACTGATTACCTCCTGCAGAACGATGGGTAATGGTGATAGAAGGTACCCAGCTGATGATATGCGAATGATTCAAAGAATATTGGATTACAACATCTACGTGAAATTTAGAGAGACCGCCTGACGTTTATAAGAAAGGTTTGCGAGGTCAGAGAGCGGCAAAGTAAGTGCAAGACAAATGGGAGCCTTCATAGCCAATACATACATGTTCTCCAAGTCATTACTGGGTAAAAAGAGATCAGGCCAACTAGAAAGAACCCTAGATGAAATAAATGGATTCATGGATGACCTTACCACCGAAACAACATCCCGTATACAAGCACGCTGTTTGCTCAATGCTCTGGATGAAACAGCTGCGCGCGAAAGACGCAGGACAAGCCAAGACATACTAGGTGCATGATCATCAGGAGGATACGTGTCACACAGAAGGTCAAGCTACATACACGGGGTGGAGATACCTTCAGTAGTGATGGCCCCTATCATGTGCATAGGCAAGTGGTTTGACTCAACCTGAAATATTACATAATTTAAAAGGTCAAACGTCAGCTAAAAGGATGGATGGCGAACATACATAGACAAGACACGATTACCTGGGAGATTCAGGACCTTGTAGTATCAACATGGCCTTCTACATCGTTTACTATGGCCACCAATAGAAAATGACTGACATGCATATATCTTCATATTTGTTCATAGTGTCAGTGCTATTCAGAATGTTGTGTGGAAGATGATTCCACTGGGTCTGAACTCAGTCAATACAGAAAACGCGTCTCTACGAAAACCGACTATATAACTCTATAGCATCGTTGAGAAACTGGGACAGATTATAGTAATAATAATAATAATAATATAATAATAATAATAATAATAATAATAATAATAATATAATAATAATAATAATAATAATAATAATAATTTCTTAATTTAACGAAGGTTAAAACACATTAAGTTATACGTATAAAATACATACACTTATTTTCAATGTGGCCTTCGAACAATAATGCTATAAAACTTAGAAATACATATTAAAACATTCATGCTCATGTCGATGTCACAGTGTCTCCACGATGCTATAGAGTTATATAGTCGGCTTTCGTAGAGACGCGTTTTCTGTATTGACTGAGTTCATGCCCAGTGGATTCCAAGCGTTTATGATTCTTTGACTGAAGAAGCTTTGTTGGATTTTTAATCTCGATCTAGGTTTAAGTAATTTCACTGGGTTGTTGAAGCGTTCAAAGTAAATAGCTTATGTTTATCAAATTATCTTCTTTTCCAGTTCGGATTTTAAATGTTTCAATACGGTCACCACAATGCCTGCAAAGTTCAAGAGTAGTGAGGTTTAAATATGTAATACTTTCATGATACGACCTATCTGACATTTTGGGTATTAACTTGATTGTTCTGTGTTGGACTTGTTCCAGGAGTTCAATTTCTTTAACAAGTGAGGGAATCCACGCCTGCACACAGTACTCAAGTATGGGTCTCATATGTGAAAGTGACAAATAGCCTGGTTATGACATTCTTGTCCCTTGATACTATGTTTCTCTTAATCATGCCAAGTGTCAGTCCTTAGGCGGTTTAAGATCACTAGATATAAGTACACTCAAATCACTCAAATCGCAGTCTTTAGAAACATTTTGCAACAATTCATTGTTCATATTATAATCACGACCAGAATTATTAAAGCCCATGTGCAGGGTTTCACACTTGATAAAAGAGGCAGCGGATAAAGCTGCAGAGACGGACTGCGAACACGGTATAACAATACAAGTAAATACAAAAGTCGAACAGGAATTGTAGCATTCACAGAATGCGCTCAACCAATACACGTATTTGGGAAAAAACAGTAACAATGTACTATTGCAACGAAGAGCACATAAATGTAATGCTGAAAGTGTGCTCTCATGGGGCTATCTACACTGCCACACACCACACACCTAATTCTTGAAGACGTATTTTTTATTAGGTCTGTGTACCCACTAGCTTTTCGTCAAATTCATACACACGTTGCATATTACACATATGTTTCCCCCCGCTTTGCTATGGTGCAATGGAACAGCAGTGCAATGCGGCCTATATTGCATTCATTCAAGCTATCAGTGTGTACTATTACCACCAAAACACACTAAATTTTATCCGTTTAAACCGTGACTATAAACTGTTCATCATGGAAATTTTAACCAATGTAACACTTTTATCTTTGACTTCATCTTCACCTTATATTTTATTATTTTGAGAGAGAGAGAGAGAGAGAGAGAGAGAGAGAAACAACACAACAACAACAAAACAACAACAACAAACTAGAAAAGTAAGAACGTACGTTTCTCAGTTACTTGGCAGAAAACTGTTGAATACACGAGTCAAAATTGAAGACAAACAGCTGAGTATGACAACCCACTCTGAAGTTGTATCATAAATTACAACAACATGGGATGACTCATAAAGAGGCGGGTATCAATTCAAGATAAACCTAAAAGTTAATGGTCTCATCACTTTAGATTTCCCTGATAAAAAAAAAAAGCCCAACATTGCACAGCGAAGTCAGAGACGCTGATAATTGCGAAGGTGACTGTTCCATGGAAAGAAAAACTGTGAAGATATCGAGGCCCTCGAACGTAAGACAACCAAATAATAGTACACAGTTCTGCAAGAAAAATGCAGAACATCCAAAAAAGTGGCGTCCTTGGCTGCTTCTAGTAGAGTCTGGATGTAGAGGGTTCCCTGCCCAGTATTTATGGACAATGCTCAACAAAATACGTATGAAAAGCTAGGACAGGAAATAAGCTATATATAGGCTAGGTCAGGCAGCAGAGGGATCGAGCGTCCAGCTGGCTGTGGATAAGAAAGAGAAGAGAAGAGCTATAATGGGTTAGCCGTACGCTGTCAGGCAGATGGACTGATTACCTCCTGCAGAACGATGGTTAATGGTGATAGAAGGTACCCAGCTGATGATATGCGAATGATTCAAAGAATATTGGATTACAACATATACGTGAAAATTTAGAGAGACCGCCTGACGTTTATGAGAAAGGTTTGCGAGGTCAGAGAGCGGCAAAGTAAGTGCAAGACAAATGGGAGCCTTCATAGCCAATACATACATGTTCTCCAAGTCATTACTGGGTAAAAAGAGATCAGGCCAACTAGAAAGAACCCTAGATGAAATAAATGGATTCATGGATGACCTTACCACCAAAACAACATCCCGTATACAAGCGCGCTGTTTGCTCAATGCTCTGGATGAAACAGCTGCGCGCGAAAGACGCAGGACAAGCCAAGACATACTAGGTGCATGATCATCAGGAGGGTACGTGTCACACAGAAGGTCAAGCTACATACACGGGGTGGAGATACCTTCAGTAGTGATGGCCCCTATCATGTGCATAGGCAAGTGGTTTGACTCAACCTGAAATATTACATAATTTAAAAAGTCAAACGTCAGCTAAAAGGATGGATGGCGAACATACATAGACAAGACACGATTACCTGGGAGATTCAGGACCTTGTAGTATCAACATGGCCTTCTACATCGTTTACTATGGCCACCAATAGAAAATGACTGACATGCATATATCTTCACTCTGCCGCCTATGCCCACTGTTCTTTTCATATGACTATTGCAACTACTCAACATTCCAGTATATTTAAAGATGCCCAGAGGCGACTGGACACAACCCATCCCGGTTCAACTGAACTTTTTCATAACAGGGGATTCAGTGTATCTCGCACAAGTAGCATATCCATTGAACAAACCATAATCGATATTCAAAGTCTCAGGGTGGCATCATTGGATTCAGTAGAAATTATGCAGCAAACCGGTACTTCTTTAGGTGCATTACACATCAATTTTAAAGAAAAAATCGTAGAGGCCACTCTCCAACTGGCATATATGACATCAGAAGTTACTTATTCGCACAAAGAACTGCAGCCATCCCAGACAATGGATTATGAGAAAGACGCGAGGATAATCATGAAATCTATCAATGGCTTCACAAACCCATTCCGAGTTGAAAGAAATGACTATGAGGTATACATCCGATTTTCCGGTATTCCAGCACAGAGAGATATTGCTAATGATCTACTAGTATTACAGCATCAGCTATTGTAGAGAAGGTCACATAGTGTTTATCAACGCCTTGTCAACAATCCGATCTAATCAAGAGAGCCAAATTGAAAACATGTACATTAATTAAATCCGAGAAGCTTACACGAAAAACAGCATGATTTAGATCAAAGCAGAATACAATATATTTGGTCGTTCTCTTATGTGGAAGTTCGTGATTTGAAAAGTTTCATGAGATACATATTGAGTTCATCTAGGCTCAGTACTATGGTAAAAGCTGACGTGTTTTAAGGTAATGCAACAACTCAGAGAATATCTCCTGTTCCTTGTACGTTTGAAGACTTGGCAGAGCCGGTGTTTAATCTACTTCCTAAAGCACATTGAGTCGACTTTATGACAGACACTTACGTCCCTAGATCTGAGTGCAAGTTTTGTATTGGAATTGAATTGGGGTTTTAAGGCGCACCAACACAAGAAATGTTATATGGCGCCAAACAGGGATGAACATGCCAGGCTCATCCTCCATTTACATCAAGTTAAAATATGGAGAATGGGCCTAGAATCTTCTAACCTGCAGAACTGCACAGTTGTTGCAAATTCTATTGTAGGCACTCCATTTACGATGGAGCCACGTTTCCACATTTGCATATGCAGTGGCATGAAGAAACCCTTGAATGAGCATGATAAAAAAGGGGGTATGGTCCTACCCCTCTGCCTCTAGCGGGATTTGCAGTGGTTGTATTCTACCCCGGCAACCACAAGGGGACTGAGTGCAAGAGGCACGGGGAGTAGTTTCAGTGCAAGAGGCGAGGGGAAACTCCAAACTTCGTGTTGTCCTGGCCAAAAAGGACGACCATTCGTGATGTGAAGAGTGTTCATGAGTAATAACAATAAGACAGCTCAGGGAGAGGTCTTACTTAGGCATTGCCTGTTGTCCAATCCCATTCATTACTTGAATAAAATATTGTTTAAAAAAACAACAACAAAACACAGCTCATTAATCTAATTTGCGACCATTGGACATCAGAAAAATATGCACCAAACGCACCAATATCAGACACAAACGTGGAACTTTCTCCTGATACAACCATACTGATCCTGCTTGCAAAGCGTGTTCCAGGAATACAACAAAATGTCCTGTTTGAAACTGTGATATGTAATAAAGAAGAATATTGAAAGTTGAAACAAATTGTTGAGGTTAAGCTGTCCGATATTTTCTCTAAACTACCCTCATTGCTTCACAGGCTTTGATACAACCAGTGGTTGTGTACGGAGAGGCAAGGCAGTCGCATGAAGATGATTAAAAAGCACAGAGTTTGTGCCCGATTTAGATTTCTCGAACCGAAACACGAATGCTCGGATGATCTTCAAGAAACCACGGAGTGTATCTAGAGGTTAGTTTGCTGCCTGAGCCCAACTGATGTATTACATTTCCACGAAATACTAGGTTAGTTTGCTGCCTGAGCCCAACTGATGTATTACATTTCCACGAAAATACTAGGTTAGTTTGCTGCCTGAGCCCAACTGATGTATTACATTTCCACGAAAATACTAGGTTAGTTTGCTGCCTGAGCCCAACTGATGTATTACATTTCCACGAAAATACTAGGTTAGTTTGCTGCCTGAGCCCAACTGATGTATTACATTTCCACGAAAATACTAGGTTAGTTTGCTGCCTGAGCCCAACTGATGTATTACATTTCCACGAAAATACTAGGTTAGTTTGCTGCCTGAGCCCAACTGATGTATTACATTTCCACGAAAATACTAGGTTAGTTTGCTGCCTGAGCCCAACTGATGTATTACATTTCCACGAAAATACTAGGTTAGTTTGCTGCCTGAGCCCAACTGATGTATTACATTTCCACGAAAATACTAGGTTAGTTTGCTGCCTGAGCCTAACTGATGTATTACATTTCCACGAAAATACTAGGTTAGTTTGCTGCCTGAGCCCAACTGATGTATAACATTTCCACGAAAATACTAGGTTAGTTTGCTGCCTGAGCCCAACTGATGTATTACATTTCCACGAAAATACTAGGTTAGTTTGCTGCCTGAGCCCAACTGATGTATTACATTTCCACGAAAATACTAGGTTAGTTTGCTGCCTGAGCCCAACTGATGTATTACATTTCCACGAAAATACTAGGTTAGTTTGCTGCCTGAGCCTAACTGATGTATTACATTTCCACGAAAATACTAGGTTAGTTTGCTGCCTGAGCCTAACTGATGTATTACATTTCCACGAAAATACTAGGTTAGTTTGCTGCCTGAGCCTAACTGATGTATTACATTTCCACGAAAATACTAGGTTAGTTTGCTGCCTGAGCCTAACTGATGTATTACATTTCCACGAAAATACTAGGTTAGTTTGCTGCCTGAGCCTAACTGATGTATTACATTTCCACGAAAATACTAGGTTAGTTTGCTGCCTGAGCCTAACTGATGTATTACATTTCCACGAAAATACTAGGTTAGTTTGCTGCCTGAGCCTAACTGATGTATTACATTTCCACGAAAATACTAGGTTAGTTTGCTGCCTGAGCCTAACTGATGTATTAGGTTAGTTTGCTGCCTGAGCCTAACTGATGTATTACATTTCCACGAAAATACTAGGTTAGTTTGCTGCCTGAGCCTTACTGATGTATTAGGTTAGTTTGCTGCCTGAGCCTAACTGATGTATTAGGTTAGTTTGCTGCCTGAGCCTAACTGATGTATTAGGTTAGTTTGCTGCCTGAGCCTAACTGATGTATTAGGTTAGTTTGCTGCCTGAGCCCAACTGATGTATTAGGTTAGTTTGCTGCCTGAGCCCAACTGATGTATTAGGTTAGTTTGCTGCCTGAGCCCAACTGATGTATTAGGTTAGTTTGCTGCCTGAGCCTAACTGATGTATTAGGTTAGTTTGCTGCCTGAGCCTAACTGATGTATTAGGTTAGTTTGCTGCCTGAGCCCAACTGATGTATTAGGTTAGTTTGCTGCCTGAGCCCAACTGATGTATTAGGTTAGTTTGCTGCCTGAGCCTAACTGATGTATTAGGTTAGTTTGCTGCCTGAGCCTAACTGATGTATTAGGTTAGTTTGCTGCCTGAGCCTAACTGATGTATTAGGTTAGTTTGCTGCCTGAGCCTAACTGATGTATTAGGTTAGTTTGCTGCCTGAGCCTAACTGATGTATTAGGTTAGTTTGCTGCCTGAGCCTAACTGATGTATTAGGTTAGTTTGCTGCCTGAGCCTAACTGATGTATTATGTTAGTTTGCTGCCTGAGCCTAACTGATGTATTAGGTTAGTTTGCTGCCTGAGCCTAACTGATGTATTAGGTTAGTTTGCTGCCGTTTGCTGCCTGAGCCTAACTGATGTATTAGGTTAGTTTGCTGCCTGAGCCCAACTGATGTATTAGGTTAGTTTGCTGCCTGAGCCAACTGATGTATTAGGTTAGTTTGCTGCCTGAGCCCAACTGATGTATTAGGTTAGTTTGCTGCCTGAGCCCAACTGATGTATTAGGTTAGTTTGCTGCCTGAGCCCAACTGATGTATTAGGTTAGTTTGCTGCCTGAGCCTAACTGATGTATTAGGTTAGTTTGCTGCCTGAGCCTAACTGATGTATTAGGTTAGTTTGCTGCCTGAGCCTAACTGATGTATTAGGTTAGTTTGCTGCCTGAGCCTAACTGATGTATTAGGTTAGTTTGCTGCCTGAGCCTAACTGATGTATTAGGTTAGTTTGCTGCCTGAGCCTAACTGATGTATTAGGTTAGTTTGCTGCCTGAGCCTAACTGATGTATTAGGTTAGTTTGCTGCCTGAGCCTAACTGATGTATTAGGTTAGTTTGCTGCCTGAGCCTAACTGATGTATTAGGTTAGTTTGCTGCCTGAGCCTAACTGATGTATTAGGTTAGTTTGCTGCCTGAGCCTAACTGATGTATTACTACTAGGTTAGTTTGCTGCCTGAGCCTAACTGATGTATTACTACTAGGTTAGTTTGCTGCCTGAGCCTAACTGATGTATTACTACTAGGTTAGTTTGCTGCCTGAGCCTAACTGATGTATTACTACTAGGTTAGTTTGCTGCCTGAGCCTAACTGATGTATTACATTTCCACGAAAATACTATACTGATTTTAATATAAATAGTAATACCAATATGTCGTGCTGTCTCACACGCTAGTAATACCAATATGTCGTGCTGTCTCACACGCAAATACGTTTTTATTTGTTTGTAAAGGTTATTAACGTTGAATATATTTTGAGTTTGTTTGTCATATCTTGATTTATTTACATTTGATTTACATATGAATACATGGTAATTGTTTGCATATACCTTGCTAATTTCCTTTGAATTTGGTGACAACTTTGGTAACATAAATAATTACAGACAGTTAAATTAAAACGTGTTTAAAGTATGTGCATACTTCATTTAGTTCAATGTATGCGTAAGTCTAAACAGTCTAAATTGACATGAGTATACACATCTATGTTTATATTTAATACTTAGATGTCGTTTTTAAATAAAGGATGGAAACTAAATTGGTAACGTAAGTAGCGTATACTACATGAGGTAAAACATATATTTTTTAATAAGCACTGACATAATGTCATGCTAGTGCAAACTTTGTTGTTGCCATCAATGATGTAAAAAACTTGCAGGAATGTTGCAATAAAACTTTATTAGTCTATTGGTTGATCTATCGAAAACACAGGTAAAATAGTAATGATTTAAACAAAAACACAATGTAGCGGACAATACAAGAACCAAACATTGTTCACATAATAGATTCGTATGTATGTGATATCGAAAAGGTTTAGAATATTAAAACTTTAACATTCACAATTTCTTAAAGGTGAAATATGGCGTGTCTTTTGAGTATATATTCGGAAATATATATATATAATATACAATCTGTTCAAATCTTACACTTATTGGTTGTCCCGTTTTCTCACAGTAGCCAATTTCAGGGGCGGATCCAGGATTTCAGCTTAGGGGGGGCGTAAGATTTTGGTAAATTTTCGGGTCCGTTTCTAGCCTCATAAAACGGTTGCGGTAGTGCATTGATAGGGTAAAAAAGTCCGTTTTCAAATAAAAGGAATTAACAATGTGTTAATTAAACCACTCATTAGCCATTATGCGTCGAGCGAGCGAAGCGAGCGAAAAAAAATTGTTATACTGAGGGCGTGCATCGAAATTGTTTGATATTTTATCTACAGTAACATGGACATACATGTATGAATAAAAAAAGTCCGTTTTCAAATAAAAGGATTTAACAATGTGTTAATTAAACCACTCATTAGCCATTATGCGTCGAGCGAGCGAAGCGAGCGAAAAAAAAAATTATACTGAGGGCGTGCATCGAAATTGTTTGATATTTTATCTACAGTAACATGGACATACATGTATGAATAAAAAAAAGTCCGTTTTCAAATAAAAGGATTTAACAATGTGTTAATTAAACCTCTCATTAGTCATTATGCGTAGAGCGAGCGAAGCGAACGAGACATTTTTTAATACTGAGGGCGTGCATCGAAATTGTTTTATATTTTATCTACAGTAACATGAACATACATGTATGAATAAAAAAGTCCGTTTTAAAATAAAAGGTTTTAACAATTTGTTAATTAAACCACTCATTAGCCATTATGCGTCGAGCGAGCGAAGCGAGCGAAAAAAAAAATTATACTGAGGGCGTGCATCGAAATTGTTTGATATTTTATCTACAGTAACATGGACATACATGTATGAATAAAAAAAAGTCCGTTTTCAAATAAAAGGATTTAACAATGTGTTAATTAAACCTCTCATTAGTCATTATGCGTAGAGCGAGCGAAGCGAACGAGACATTTTTTAATACTGAGGGCGTGCATCGAAATTGTTTTATATTTTATCTACAGTAACATGAACATACATGTATGAATAAAAAAGTCCGTTTTAAAATAAAAGGTTTTAACAATTTGTTAATTAAACCACTCATTAGCCATTATGCGTCAAGCGAGCGAAGCGAGCGAAAAAAAATAATACTGAGGGCGTGCATCGAAATTGTTTGATATTTTATCTACAGTAACATGGACATGTATGAATAAAAAAAGTCCGTTTTCAAATAAAAGGATTTAACAATATGTTAATTAAACCACTCATTAGTCATTATGCGTAGAGCGAGCGAAGCGAGCGAGAAATTTTTTAATACTGAGGGCGTGCATCGAAATTGTTTGATATTATATCTACAGTAACATGGACATACATGTATGATCCGGAATTTTTAGGGGGGGCGCGCGCCGGGTGCGCCCCCCCCCCCCCCCCCCCCCTGGATCCGCTAGTGAATTTTATCTCAAAGCGCACACGCTTCGAGTTTCGCCCTGGTAAGTGTCACGTGATCCTGTGACGTCATTGGTACCAAACGATTAGCGGTGTCGCATTGAGTTGTATAGTATTGTCTATGTAGGGTTACGTTTTATGGTACTTGTTAAAAATGCTGTGTGCTGTTGCTGGGTGAAAAAGTTTGCATATAGAAGGACAAGATAATAACCTAAGTTTCTTTCGTTTCCCTAATCGAGATAATGATATATTAAGATCTGAAGTGTGGGTAGACCGTTACCGAAGAAAATCGCCCGACTCGTCGAGAAAATGGGAACCTACGAAAGACGCGCGAGTTTGTAGCAAACATTTTGAGTTGACTTCGTGGGAAGTCCATCCTTTGGTTTCATTATCTTTGAATTTGGAGAACAAAAGGCCATGCATATTAAAATCAACAGCGGTACCAACGATATTTGACTATAAAAATGAGAAGTGCATAACCCCGTCGTCTCCAAGCAAGTTGTATTCGCCCATTCGACCGGCGTTGAGGAGGAAATTCATACATGAAGTAAGAATGAAATTTATGTTCAATTATCTTAGCACCTCATCGGGTATACGTATGATAAATTGAAGAAAGGTGTATAGTCTTAGATCTTTATATACACCGTGAATGTTTAGCTGTTGAATTAGAACCATGCGTCTTTACGTGAATCAATGAAGAGTTGATGGCGCTAATTATATGTAGCCGTCTTTTTTTTTAAAATATTGCTAAGAACGTTCAGCATATAAATTTAAATGAATCCGGTGAAATAAACACTGTCTTTGTTTCCAAATTTTAATTTTAATAATTTTAAATTATACACCCCTTCTGCCAATAGTTTTATAAATATATATTATCAACATAATTTGAAAAAAAATACAAAATGTTTCATAGATATCTATTACAAGGCAGAAAATTAATAATATTACTAGCTTTTATATTAATTAATTCAGTAATGTTTTATGGCAAAGCAACAACAATAACGCCTCCTAGCTCGTGCAATAAGTAAAACAAGTATAATAGAATAATATACTTTATATTATGGTAATTTGATATGTTTGGTCTGTTTTCGATCTGTAAATCAGGAGTAAGTATACATGAGTAAGTATACTTACTAACTGTCTATATCGTGCTCATAATACATTTGGCTATATTATTTAAATCATAGTATTTTTCTGTCTTTGTGCGCGACAATTAGAGCTCGCATATCATGTGATATATCCGTCTTGTGCAATACGCGTCTGCCCTCGGCGGTATTACACCGCTCAAGTAATTGCAATAAACAGGAAATATATCATAAAACTGGGTTTCCCTAAATGGTGCGTGCTTTTGTGATATACCGACGTATGTACCCTAATTAGGCTGTACTTCAATAGTGACCGCAGTATTTGATTAGTCTGTATTGATATTTTGGGGGCCGAGTGGTTAACGTCTCTGACTTGAAATCACTTGCCCCTCACCGCTGTAGGTTCGATCCCTCAGGGGCCTAGGAATGTTTATGTGAGGAAGCTATCCAGCTGGCTTGCGGAACGTCGGTGGTTCTACCCAGGTGCCCGCCCGTGCACGAAAATTGCCCGGAGGGGCACCTGGGGTCTTCCTCCACCAATGGAAGCTGGAAAGTCGCCATATGACCTTAGCTGTTGGTGCGACTATAAAATCCAATTCAATCTAAATGATATTTTGGGGCAGTGGAGACTAGAGAGCGTGTCATATTGCAAAACACCTCTCCTAGAGTGTTTGGTGTTGATGGCGACTTATGGCAAATATATAATACTATAGAAATTATGGTGCCGAAATTATATGCTGTTCCATTTATTATTGTTTTTATTCCTTTTTTATCAATTATGGATAATATCTAATAAATATATTTGTTCCATGTCTACTTATCGGCAAAAAAATCTGACGATCGTATTTAGACCAGGTCCATTCATTCGGAATATACTACATTTCGCGGTTATTGTGTATGTACCAAGATATTGCAGTGTTGCGGGTGACTTACTGTCAGATTTCGATGAAAACAATCTTTACGTTGTTTTTTGTTTGTTGTTGCTGTCAGTGTATACATACACTATTTTGTTAGATTAGTGGAAAGTGTAATGAACCGCTGAACGTAACGAATGACATGACACGATAGTCTTTACAAGCTCTCCATTTGCACCTGCACCGCGTTCGACTTCATCATTTATTCATCAGTTGATGAATCCAATGTATTTTCGTCAACAGACACGTATTCTGGCTCAAAATCGTAAGGTTGCACATTATGTAACCGTCTTATCACGGGCATTTCCTCTGACACAGTATCATGATCGCTTAAATCTCACATTTTCACACAAGGTATAAAGTTTTGCGTTCAGTCCCAATGTAAACAAAAAATAGTTTGTTCCCAATGACGTCACTTCCGGTAATTCGCGCAAGAGTTTTTCCCCTTAGATTATTTTCGATATTTTAGCAATGCCTGTTCGCCTGTTCGATTTTTATCTTTAAAAACATATTTTCACTGAACATACATCAATGGCATAGTAAAAATCGTATTTATAATGATATTTAATACTTAAAAACACATCAAAAGCGGATTTGTTGATTTAAGACCAAGTTCTGCTTTAAGTCAACCCATCAAGGTAACGTAAATAACGATTAAGTAGGTTTAATATCACAGGTATTCAAGTCATAAAAAATAAGGCGAAGTGAAAGTTTATTTTCTAAAAAGCATAAATAATGTTCAAAATGTGTTGTTACCATCAATGGTGTCTAAAGGAATGTTGCGATACAACGTTACTAGTTTATTGGTTGATTTTCTAATTGTAACACAAGGAAAATAGAAAGAAAAATGAAAAACACTGTAACGGACATAACAAGCACCAAACATTGATCCACATCATTAATCACGAATACTTATGTCTGTGGTATCTGTAAGGTTTGGAATAGTTATCGGATATAAAATCGTTAATGTGCTTACTTTTTTTAAGTCAACTGAACAACCTTCAATTAACAAATTAACGTAAATTACGGTAACGCAGGTTTAATAGCAGGGCTATTTCTCTTATTATTAGCGCATCGTTTTGTTATTCGTGGTCTATGTCGATATCTATGCCGATAATAGTTATCTGTCGATTGCTGCAGCATACGACATACACTGGGCAGTTATATTTCTTAGCTGCATAATTATATAGCTGTATGATCGATTATTTCCTGGTATCGTGCAGACGACAATATTTCTTCGAAATGTGTGCAGGAATTTCTTTTCTAAATAAGGTGAAGCTGAGAGAATCATTTTAGATACAGAATACAACCACACAGAGCTATGTTGAACCGTAAATTTCACAGAAACGAATTCTTCACACTTTTGTTACAAATACGGCCGTAAATATCACTAATCGAAAATGTGACATACTCGTATACGTTTGACTTTTTTTTGACTTTTTAGTACGAACGTATTTTTCACAGCCAGCTGACAGGATACAGTTTATCGCTTATATCATACAACTGGTATGTTAACAGTCTAGCGGCCACATTCTTCAAGCAATCTTGACCAACCTTGGACAAAACATATATGACCAAAAGATCTCGGCCAAGTTCGATTATTGGTCAGATCGTACAAGTATGACCAGAGTTATGGCCCATGATTTAGCAAAAAGGCCATATTCTACCTTTTTAACACACTACAGTAGAGTCAATTATTGACCAATCTGAATCATATTAAGAAAGAATGTGAATGTTTATAAAATGCAAACCAAGTTCGAGTTTCGGTCATATCGGCCTAGTAACACCATAGTCATTTCCCTTGATTTAGCAAGAAACTGTATTTGATCTTGTTAACACTCTAGAGGCTTTATTTCAAGACCAATCTTAATAATATTTGGAGAGAATGTGTATGACTATAAGATCTCGGTCAAGATCGAGTATGGGCTAGAAACGCCAGAGTTGTTATTGCCCTCGATTTAGCAAAAATGTCATATTGCATTTGGTCATGTTAAACTTTTGCTTAGACAGGATCATTAAAAGCAGAGTTACGCGCCCCTGATTTAGCAGTTATTGTTCTATTGGTTTTCCGAGCAATAACTCATATAATACAGCACATGCAAGTACCAAATTTGGTATGTGGATACATATTGGGATGCTGAGATGTTGGGTGCCAAAACTGGGTCACTGTGATCTTGACCTTCAAGGTCAGAAATATAAAAATCTAGTAAGGACCATAACCCTAGAGGTACCAATCTTGGTACGTTGATTCATTTTAGGACGACAGAGTGCCATGTACCATTATTGGATCAGTGTGACCTTGACCTTCAATGTTAATTTAGAAATAGCTTGTCGGGCCTATAACTACTAAGGTACATACAGGTACCAAACTTGTTGAGCTTTTGAGTTCAGGTGAGCGATTTAGAGCCATCATATATCTCTCTTGTTTTCTTTTCTATTTTTTCTAACATTTGTGTCACGCCTGCTTGCGGTCAGCTTGACATAGTCGTCACAATGACAGTTCGGTGTATGTGCGTTAGTCCGTCTGTCCGATCTCGCATTTAATGGACCAAATGATGTAAAGTATTTTTATCAATACATATCGTTAGGTCTGTCATGTCTGCTATCATACAAAATACTATAGAAGCTCGATGTTTCGATAACGAAGCGAAAAGATACGACGACGAAGCGCGAAGGTGCGATGGCTGCACCTTCGCGCATTGCCATTGTACCTTTGCGCAACGCCATCGCACCTTTGCGCTTCGCCATCGCACCTTCGGGCACCGCCATCGCATCTTCGTGCATCGTCATTGCATCTTCTGGCACCACCATCGCACCTTCGCGCATCACTATTGCACCTTCGCGCATCGCCATTGCACATTCGCGCAACGCCATCGCACCTTCACGCATCGCCATTGCACCATCCCGCATCGTCATCGCAGCTTCCGCTTGGAGCATCGACCTTTAGGCAATGCACGTAAACACGATGATGGAGCACGAAGACGCACTGGGGAAGCGCGAAGAACAAGATTCAAAATTTCAAAGTTATTTCGCGCTTCGCCGTCTCTTCCTAATGGATCGTATGAGAGAAAAACAAAAACGTACACCGTACAGCTGTACACAAGCCTAATTAATACATTGTTTGTTGCCGTTAAAACTGCACACCATTAATGGGAATTCTATTCTATTCTATTCTGTTCTGTTTCATTCTCTGTTCTGTTCTGTCGTGTTGTGTTGTGCTCCGCCTATTTTTCTAATAATGGTATATTTTCGCCGATCTGTATGTACATGTGACGTTTTCGTCTAAACAATCATTTATTGCATTTTTCTCGTGCTGTTTTAACCAGTGAAGTAACTTCACTGTTTTAACATGTGACAATTACGTTTTTGCTCTACTAGGGGTAGAGATGCCAAACGTAAATTTCACAATTTGTGACATATTCGTGCGATTTTTGTGAAATATCCGCACGTATTCATCACATATGTGTATAAAGATACGATTTCAAGTTGTATTATAAAAAGCATAAATAAATGAAGAAAATATGCAATACATAGCCGTTGTGTCTCCAAAATTAATGTGGGGCTGTATTGTCCTTTTGTATGGTTTCATTGATTGGGGTTACTCTCTCTAAAGGAGGTAGCCATTATTATTATTTTGCACATGCGCAAAGCGCGTATTTTGAAAGCGGGACGAAGACTTTTTAACAATTTGGAGGAAGTTTTGTCAACAAATATGAGTAAAGATACCGAAGACGAATGGGAACTAAGTAAAGAAAATGTTCAGCCTCTCAGACAAGGCCGTAAACTGTCCAGTTTGAATGCTGGACTTAAACCGCAAACCGGCGATCAGTCCCGAATACGTGACGAAAAACAGTGAGTGAGATACATAGGCCATGTAGGCTATCATGCTATGTATATTTATTTACTTGTTTTTAGAAATAGGTTGATGAGCTGCGTAGACCGAGTGGTTATTAAGTATATTTGCCTCTCGAACCAGAGGTCCCGGATTTCGTGACCAAGCCGTCGGTTCAGGGAGACCCATTATGCATAGTGGAACATAATCCGAGCCTTCTCTGACCTTACCAGCCCTTTTTACGATTTTGATATTTCATCTGGCTGTGTAAGGTCAGAGTGGTTCCTATAGTAAAAACACATGGATCACATCTCCCGCATCTCATGCGACCAGCCTCTCCATCTCGGGAGAGGAGCTTGGTTTCAATTAAATATATAAAATATATCTAAAAATGTATGCATTGAATTAACATTTCAAGCATCTAAAGCGATTATCAATATATTATTTACCTATTTGAATCAAAATATTTCTTATATTAATCTTATTAAAGTTGTAACGATCAACCCTTTTCAGGCGAAGTTAAAAAATATTAAATTTCCGACATTTGTTGAACTATTCAGGTCGAGTGTCACGTGATAGTGACCGGTATGCCTATAAATATTTCCCGCAAAAATAAAACAATTTCAAAATTGTGACCAACTTTTTCTTTTGGCACTTGCAGTTCTCTGAATAACACTCATTTGTTCATCTTTAAATTTGAGACCCTAATTATAAATGCTCAGAGAAGAGTTTGTTCCATTTCATAACTCTCATGATTTTGTCAGTTCAGTTGATAGTGGAGTTATTTGATGAAGGAATATGAATGCCTTCACCTCGCTCGAAAATATCAAGGAAATTTAATTAATATGCAAAATGACAATATGGCGGATATAGTAAATAAAAGTGTACTTCAAAACATAAATGTTTTATTGTGTAACTACAACCGTTAAAGGTGCAGTTTTATCATTGAAAGTTGGTATAATAAACATTAATTGATCAATCTGTTGGGCTAAATTGTCGTAAAAAATTACCCTATGCCGCAAACATCGTTGAAAGTGCATGACTCTGTTTTTAGTCATCCCCCCGATTTCACTATAGGAGTTCTCTGACCCTAAAGCCAAAAAAAAGAGAAGTCTTTCAGGGTCAGAGAAGGCTCGGATTAAGTGCAGGGTTAGACACTAGCTTTTTATGACTACTATCCTACAGGGCTAGTGCCTTCTTATTTTTACTAGCCCTTCTTAAAACCAAATATCATGCCTTGGTAGCTCCATGGATAAGGCCTTGGCTTTGGAGCTATAGACAGACATCTGACCAGCTTGGGTTCGCTCCCTGGCGAAGGCATGTCTGAGAGGAAACTTCATAATCCATCTAATCTATAGCTGAGGTTGCATTTCCTATATGTGTAAATATTGCAAGACAACAGCTTTGTGACTAGGTCATAGTCAATCTATTTATAGGCCACGGCCATTATACCCTTCTTTGCAGCGGCTACACCAGAAATATAAAGAAAACACTAAACTGACCTAGAAACATGCAACATTTCTGCTTAATATTGACATTTTCGACTTATATCTCTTCAACAAAATGAAAGTGGCAGGTGCTTACTACATGTATGTTCGGTAACTTATTTTTCAACTTTTCAAAAGGAGATCAGTAACAGCCATGCAGAAATGATTGAGCAAAAAGTTTAATGAAAAAGGCTGAACATTTAATATATACTTGAATGTGCATGTTTTCAAGTGCATAGAGTCTTTCTATTAACCATGTTTATAACCTGTTTAAAAAATCATACTTTTTAGTCTCTATGAGTTTAATAGGGTTACATCGGGCTTTTTCTAGAAGGATCTTAAAAGTTTAAAAAATATCCAATGCAGAATCAATCAAACTAATGTATTTGTACCATATTGTTGTCTAAAATTTGAATTTACCATATGTTTTGAATAAAATGCTTAAATTAACAACTGTGTGTAATGTGTATCCTAGGATAGCACATTTGATGTGCAAAATTAGTTTTCTTGTAAATGTTTAGACACGAGTAGAAAATAACATTACTTGTCACCTCCCATGAATATACCCACTTTAATCCAGATGCCAAAAAATATTTTGGATCACAATAACAAAAAGGGAACCGTAAGGTAAATTTGATCATTTTCTCATAACTGCATATCTAGTTTTAATTTATATTTACTCATCTGCTCTGACATAGAGCAGATGAGTAAATATAAATTAAAACTAGTTGTAATTGTATTGCTTTTATTATGAATGCACATATAACCATGAAATGTGTTATTGTTATAACTGCATTTTTTTTATTTGACAGTGTGTTTGAGGGAGAATTAAGGACATATACGGGAGATGATCCCCTGGAGGTTTGGTACAGGTAGGCTGGCTTACAATTATATTACTCTGAAATTTATATAAAGCATTAAAGAGACAATGTCCGTAACTTTTAGCTTATAAATCACAAAATAATTACGTTGGCAAACATCACCAACCATTATTGAATATTTACTAAATAAAACTAAGATTGTTTGACGGAATTCAATACCGGTACAAAAAAGTACCGCTTCATGTGGTTGAACTCGTAACCCACACTAAAATTACACTTGCGGGTTATAATAATAGAACGTCGCAATAGTCGAGCTCGCTACCGGCTGAGCTAACCGGGCCAGATGTATTACATAAGAGATGCAACATGTAAAAGCTAATGGATGTCATGTGATCAGCAGAAAATGTAAATAATTTGGTTCCCACATTATTTACAAATAATAAATAAAACTTAAATTTGTCAAACTCACGGATGTATTACCACAGGCTTATCTGGGTCTACAATAATGCTTTTATGTAAACATTTCACTGAATAAACATCAGACAGTTATTTAAATGTTTTTATATATACATTTCACTGAATAAACATCAGACAGTTATTTGGCTTTGCTCAATATCTGCTTACTTACGGACAGTGTCCCTTTAATATGTTTTGTTACTTTGGGTATGTAATATTCACCTATGGTTTAAGAATACAATGTTTCATGCTGTTAAACCTGCAAAAAACTGAAAAGCAGAATCAGGATTTCAAGTGTCTTTTTTTTGTTCTTCGATAAGCTGATTTTTCGTTAGTTTTAAGAAAATCTTGTTTAAAATTGTATATTAAATGTTATTTTCAAAAATTTAAACTACCTCAATCAATATTTATTACACTGCATTAAATAGTAACATTTTAACAATTAAGATTTTGTTATAAGGAAGTTTTTTTGTGTCGCCTTTTCGAAGAAAAATGCTATACATAGGGATCGCTATGTCGTCCATCACGAAACTTAACGTTGGCTATAACTTTCTCATTTCTAGATATTTCTTCATCAAACTTTCAATATTTACTCATCATGACAACATCGACATGCCCATACTAAAATACGAAGGTCAAGGTAACACTTTGTCTTTATATGGGTTAAATACTCATTATTTTCTTCCCGAAAACTTAACGTTGGCTTTAACTTTCTCATTTCTTGATATTTCTTCATCAAACATTCAATGTATACTCATCATGACAACATCGACATGACCATACTTAAATATAAAGGTCAAGGTCACACTGAAGGTCATTATATGCAATGTTTTTTATGTGTTTTGTGAATGCAGCCTGTGCCCATGCCATTGTGAAAAATAGCGGCCTTTTCCTAGAAATTGTGAAATATTATAACAAAAGAGAAATAAACTTTTATAAATATCCCTTGGTTTTAAGTTTTGTTTTTAGTTCGGATGGTACATACTTTCGGATAATTACATCATCGAATAAGAAAAACATTTCTATTCATTATTTAATCCATCATTCTTTCTTTTATCATGTGTAAGGAGTTCCTGGAATCTTACTTTTAAATGAATTCTACTCTGGGCTCCTAATTCTTTAACTTGGAGAAAGTGGTGACAAAATGAAAAATATAGCCAGAGGAGGCCCTGATAGTCTAATAAAACCTGATTAAAAATTTGGTTCCAAGTTCGGCTCCAGTTTCACCAAGTCAGCTCTGATTGTTATCGTTCGGCAAAAGTGCTAGTACTCTCCTTTGCATCGGTTGTAAATTTCAATGTAATAATATATTCTAACGAAGTGATAAATAAGTCTGCTGACTAGGGAGCATAAAGTGGTAACAAAAAGAAAAATATAGTCAGGGGAGCTTCTGAGTTTGAGTAATACATACCTAACAAATGTGTGCTATAAAACAAATAAAGACACATTTCCACTAAGAAAAAAATATTGGACCTTTCCGTTTTAAATCAGGGCCTGTCCATTTTAAATCAGAGCCTTTCCATTTTCAGAAGCAACAAGCCCTGTGCCTGTCTCTTAAACTATTTTTCTGTGAGCACTGATAGTATTAAATTTACTACAAGACCACTAGCTTAATATGTGTAAGGAGTTTCATGAAGATTACTGGAACATTTTTAGAGTTATCGTCCGTAGTCAAAATGTTTATATATTGACTTACTGAAATCCATTTTGTGAGGGAAAATAAAAAACGCATAGATACATAATTTTTTTGTTCTCACTAGGTATATCAGATGGGCAGAGCAGACATTTCCAAAAGGTGGTAAAGATTCAAACCTGACAACTATTCTAGAGAGGTGTGTTCGACTGTTCAAGGATGAAGAAAAGTACAGAAATGACGAGAGATACATCTACTCATGGATGAAAATGGTGAGTGACATAAGCTTTTATACTAACATGAAACTTTTGGCCATAATAAATTAGTGTTTTGTTTTCTGTAATCCACCGCCTTATGTATCATGATAGCCACAAACTTTGGAAGATAGGAAAATTGGTCAAAATAAATCAGGGGAAAATTAGGGAGTTAAAAAAAAAAGGGAGAAAACATCAGGAGAATTCTCAGGGAATTTTATTTTTGCACTACCTTATGCAAAACATAAATTAATGTTCAGGCAGGAAAATAAGAGAAGTTTAATGATAAATCACTTCCTTACCTGAATACCTCAACCTCTCTTGGAAAAGCTCAAAAATCACAATCCGGGGATTTTTTTCTCTAAAAAACCCCATCAGGATTTTTGTTTTCATAAACATCACCCTCCCAACTGGAAGTCAATTCCCAACCACACACCCCACCCCACCACCCTGGATTTTTTCCCCCTCAAAAGCATCCTCCCCACCCCAGGATATTTTTTTCATAAACACCATAGACATATAAGAGTAAAAACTCCTTTTTGTCCTTCCTTAAGTTGGGTTCGGATATTATTTGGAATAGCGCAAATTATGGCATCGTTCAATAATTGAATTGAATTTCATAAATTACAAATTAACGCGAGTCCGTCTTGTCTTGGAACGAATGGGATGCCTTATTTGCTTGATGGAATAATTATTATCACCAGAATTATTGGCAACGAAATCACCGATCTATGGGTTCGAAACACCTTTTCAAAATTTATTCGAAAGAATCCACACGCGCAAGTGCAAAACATTTCTGGTCGTTTCCATTTTTAAACATCAAATTACGTCGGGTATACTATTCGAACCTTGTTCGCATCGTCACGTCTGAAATTATTTTTTTTTAATTTTCTCGAATTCGAATTGTTCGGCGGAGTCGGAAAACCGAAAATAAAAAAACACTGTCTCTGTGACCAAATAGTATGCTGGACCCTAGATTTTTGGACAGTTCCCGATTTTTTTCCGGCAAAAAGTATGAAAGTACTTGGTGAATCTTCGAACAGAAAGGTACTCCTGTAAAAGGTAATTTCATTTCGGAGACGCTTTTGACTGTTTCTGGTTTCCGAAAATGTATTTATTTAATAATGTTCCGAAATCAAGCTTTTGCTGTTTTTAATAAAATTTAAGTAAATTTTAATGGAAAGTAACTCCAAGCATTTTTTCCCCTCAAATATACAACCCACTATAGAAGTGATTTATTTATTAATCCCACCCCTACAGAATGCAATTTCTTATCCAAGTTAACCCCCTACATATTTTTTTAGCTCACCTGAGCCGAAGGCTCAAAGGTGAGCTATTGGGATCACTCTTCGTCCGTCGTCCGTCCGTCCGTCGTTAACTTTTGCTTCAAACGACTTCTTCTCAGAAACCACGTGGCCAATTTTGACCAAACTTCACGTGGATGATCCTTAGATGAATGCTTTTTAGATTTGTTAAAATTAGGTCAGCGCAACGTCCAAGATGGCCGCCATTACCATATATGGTTGAAACCTTAAAAAATCTTCTTCTCAAGAACCGCTGGACAGATGTCAACAATTTTTCTTTTAATATGATCACCAATGCCTAGACTATCAAGTTTGTTCAAATGAAGTTCCCGGGTCAAAAATGGCCATGCCCCGGGGGTCCAAAGTTTGTATATTGAGATTTTGCATGTTTTTCATATAGACATATAGGAAAAAACTTTAAAAAATCTTCTTCTCTGAAACCACAAGGCACAGAGGTCTCATGTATTACATGTAGCATCAGCTTATAGTCCTCTAATAAGTTTGTTCAAATGGTGACCCTGGGGTCAAATTTGTCCACGTCCCGGGGTCACAGTTTTACATAGACTTATATAGGAAAGAACATTAAAAAATCTTCTTCTCGGAAACTACAAGAGCCAGAGGTTTGATATTTTGCATTTACTATAAGCTTATGGTCCTTTACCAGTTTTGTTCAAATGGTGACCCTCTGGTCATATTTGGCCCCGCCCCAAGGGTCACATCTTTTACATAGACATGTATAGGGAAAAACTTAAAAAATCTTCTTCTCTGAAACTGCAAGAGCCAGAGGTTTAATATTTTGCATTTGCTATAAGCTTATGGTCCTTTACCAGTTTTGTTCAAATGGTGACCCTGTGGTCATATTTGGCCCCGCCCCAAGGGTCACATCTTTTACATAGACATGTATAGGGAAAAACTTAAAAAATCTTCTTCTCTGAAACTGCAAGAGCCAGAGGTTTAATATTTTGCATTTGCTATAACCTTATGGTCCTCTACCAAGTTTGTTCAAATGGTGTCTCAGGGGTCACATTTGGCCCCGCCCCGGGGGTCACAGTTTTAAATAGGCTTGTATAGGGAAAAACTGAAAAAAATCTTCTTCTCTGGAACCACATGGCACGGAGCTCTCTTGTATTACATGTAGCATCAGCTTATGGTCATCTACTTAGTTTGTTCAAATGGTGACCCTGGAGTCAAATTTGTCCGCGCCCCGGGGGTCACAGTTTTACATAGACTTGTATAGGAAAAAAAATAATCTCGGAAACTACAAGAGCCAGAGGTTTGATATTTTGCATTTACTATAAACTTATGATCCTTTACCAAGTTTGTTCAAATGGTGACCCTCGGGTCACATTTGGCCCCGCCCCAAGGTTCACATGTTTTACTTAGACAGGGAAAAACTTAAAAAATATTCTTCTCTGAAACTGCAAGAGCAAGCTGTTTAATATTTTGCATTTACTATAAGCTCATGGTCCTCTACCAATTTTGTTCAAATGGTGACCCTGGGGTCACAGTTTTACATAGGCTTGTATAGGGAAAAACTGAAAAAAATCTTCTTCTCTGGAACTGCAAGAGCCAGAGGTTTAATATGTTGCATTTGTTATAAGCTTATGGTCCTCTACTAAGTTTGTTCAAATGGTGACCCTGGTGTCAAACTTGGCCGTGCCCCGGGGGTCACAGTTTTATATAGACATATATACAGGGAAAAAAACCAGTCTTCTCTGAAACCTCAAGAGCCAGAGGTTTAATATTTTGCATTTACTATAAGATTATGGTCCTCTACCAAGTTTGTTTAAATGGTGACCCTGAGGTAAAATTTGACCCAACTCCGTGGGTCACAGCTTTACATAGACTTATATAGGAAACACATTAAAGTCTTCTTCTCTGGAACTACAGGAGCCAGAGGTTTAATATTTTGGGTTTACTATACTCTTATGGTTCTTTACCAAGTTTGTTCAAATGGTGACCCTGGGTTCACATTTGGCCCCGCCCCAGGGATCACGTTTTACATAGACTTGTATAGGGAAAAACTTAAAAATTCTTCTCTAAAACCACAAAGCACACAGCTCTCATATATTACATGTAGCCCTGGGATCACATTTGGCTCTGCCCAAGGTGTTACTCTCTAGCACCTTTATTTTGTATTTGATCTTTACCAAACTTTGTCAGTGTCTTAAACTGTCTATATCAATGTTGTTATACACAACAGAGCCCACATTTCTTGAACAATCTTAACCAAACTTGCACAGATTGTATATGACCATAAGATTTCGAAGAAGTTTGATAATGTGCCAGTACTCATGTGATCGCTTTAGGGCCATCTTGGCCCTCTTGTATTGGTTCAAATTTACTCAGGTGAGCGATATAGGGCCATCATGGCCCTCTTGTTTTAATTGCTGTCCCCCAGGGGTATGTACGTTTACTGGAACAGCCCTTAACCCAATGCTTGGTCAGGGAATTATCAGGAAATTTTATTTTGGGATTTCTGTGGCCACCCTGATGAATGCAACAATTCATTGTGAAGTCTATATTTACTGATTACTGCAGGTTGATGTGGAATAATGCATTTATATTTACTGTTTGTTGCAGGCTGATGTTTGTAATGATCCATTGGAGATTTACAACTTCATGTATGACCAGAACATTGGATGTGAGCTGAGTTGCTTCTATGAGGGATGGGCATCGCTTCTAGAACAGCTTGGGAACACAAAGAAAGCCGACGCCATATACCTGGAAGGTTTGAAGAAACACGCCCAACCATTCGAAAATCTCAGAAGAAAGCACGAGTAAGTTTATTAGCTGACCTTACATAAATGTCAGAATGTCATTTAAGAATATAAATTGATCTTAATGTTTATTTGTTACCAACTTAAGGACCTATTTCCCAATGCTACCTGGTCATTTAAAAAGCATGAACAGTTTTCTTAATATATAACATACAATTTGTGTAATGGTTTGATATTCAGTGATTTCCAGAAGCGTGTGGCTAGGAGATTGATGGGAGATCAGGAAGAGTCTGTGATGCAAGGCAGTACTGATGAGGATCCCCAGAGACAGGTCTTGTCACAACTTCGAACCATAGGAAAAAAACACGAGGCCCCCGTTAACAGGACCGGGACAGGTGTACAAGGTAACATTTCTAACAATAATAATTTTAAAATAAAACAGATTTTATGTATTGATGATGGCAGGCAGACGAGCATCAACATTTCTGTTAACATTAACCTTCAGGGTGCTGGTTATCCCAAGTTCTTATCACTATCAACCATTATTGACTTTCAACAGCCTTGTGGTTACTGAGTATAGAACAGGACCACTGCAAATCCCACCAGAGGCAGAGGGGTAGGACGCCTTCATACCATTTTGTAATTTTTTGTCCTGCTCAATGAAGGTTTTCATCATGACCCTGCGTGTGTAAACATGGCTCCATTGTAAATGGAATGTATACTATAGAATTCTCAGCAACTTTGCAATTGTTCAGGTTAAAAGGTTTTAGGCCAATTCTCCATATTTTAAATAAATGTAAATAGAGTATACGCCTGGCATGTTCATTCCTGTTTGGCGCCATATAACCTTTCTATGTTGGTGTGCCGTAAAACCCAATTCAATTCAGCCATCAGCTATTGTTACGAAAAACTTGATGACCATTAGATACATATTTGAGCTCTTCATAAGACCAGTTACTGTTATCAACTAAACTTAATTATTAAATTTATGACGCTTTACAACCTAAGATAGATATGCAATACAATAACTAGCCCCTTTCAATCATTAAAATCAGAGTTGTGACACTTGTTTTTTCTTCTTAGACAATGCAACCTTTATGTCAAAGTTTTGGTGCTAGCTATTATCAGCTGATGTTTTTCAAACAAAGTGTAAAGCTGTATGACCTTTTTATAATGCGCATTGAAGGTCTTCATGATGACATCGTGTATGCAAACGTGGAAACATGGCTTCATCGTAAATGGAGTGACTACTATAAAATTTACAGCTGCTCTGCAGGTTAGAGGGTTTTAGGCCCATTCTCCATATTTTATCTTTATATAAATGGAGGATGAGCCTGGCATGTTCATTCCTGTTAGGCGCCATATAACCTTTCATGTGTTTGTGCTCTGTAAAAAAATATATCATATTTTCACATGTAAATAATCTTTATACCCCCGCTAATTCGTTTAGCGGGTATACTGATTTCACTTTGTCCGTCTGTCTGTAGAAGATGCAACCTTTTTCCGCTCCATAACCCCTCTCCTCCTGAAGCAAATCTCATAAAATGGGTGGACTGCCTGTGATGAGAGGATGATCCCTATTGATTTTGAGGTCAGTAGGTCAAGGTCAATTTTGAGTCTGTAGGTGTAGGTCACAGGGACCCGATAATGAAAACCATTGTCCACTTCATAACTCCTCTCCCTCTAAAAGCAAAGCTCATGAAACTTCATAGGTAAATTGCCTGTGGTGAGAGGATGACCCCTATTGATTTTGAGGTCAGTATGTCAAAGGTCAAGGTCACCGGGACCCGAAATGAAAAACCTTGTTCGCTCCATAACTCCTCTCCCCCATAGGCAAATCTCATGAAACTTCATAGGTAAATTGCCTGTGGTGAGAGGATGACCGCTGTTGTTTTTTAGTTCAGTAGGTCAAAGGCCATCATTACCTGATCATGAAAATCCTATTCCACTCAATCTTTCCTCAAACGGCAGGGTGCGGAATGAGGTGGTCGGGGTTGGGCTGGTAGCGGGAGTATATTTGTTGCCTTAAAAGGCGACAGCTCTAGTTATGTTTTGTTCATGCATATTTTCGGTAACTGTTTGAGTCGACTAGTATTTTTACATCTATTTAAGGTCATGCGGGTGTTTTGACTGCTAGTGGTGCCCGGGCCAAGTCTGTACAGCAGACAGGCACAAAAGGTATACAGATATTTTGTGACGAGAACCAGGACCCCACATTTATGCCTCCACAGACAGGTGAGTGGACCTCGGCCCCACGCAGAGATTTAACCAACAAGGAGAATGAGAAAAAGGCGGGAATCTGGACCAAACAACGGGTGAGTTCCAAGGACTTAGCAAATCTGGGTATACTGTTAGTGCATTTGGTGACATACTTGTTTCCATAACCTTTTTGGCCTTATCATATAAAATGGCTTTTGGAGGTGTTATAAGATCATGATGTAAATATCGTATTACATGGTTAAATAACCAAATCACTATTTCCCTGGAATCATTGTATTCATATGCCTTGTTTACAACAAAAAAAGTTGGAAGTTATGTTACAGTAGATGGTAAAGGTATGTGCAAGGTTATTTCAAGGGTGCATAGAGGATATGCAGTATTCAGTCAGAGCTGTAGATAAGCTGAGTTTTTTGAGTATTTTGCTAATACTTTGTTTACAAAAACCCTCAATTTTTTAAAATTGTGAGTATCATTTAATACTCATCAACTTACTACAAAAACTCATAACTTTTAAAAATCATGAGTATTATATTTCAATGTATGTACTGTCCTGTGGAACAGTTTATTCCATATTTACATGATGAGAATCATTCCAAGCATGTGTCTGATATTAATGTCATAAAGTGTTTTTGTTCTTACTTAACTTCCATTTAATAAGAATTGTTGTTTCTTTTAAAATGTATAAATTCAATCCATCCTGAAAGCATGAACTAGTAAATTAATTGTTTACTCTGAACGAGTTCTATGTTACTCATTCATTTTGAATTTGATGAGTAAATACTCATTGCAGTCAAAACTTATCTACAGCTCTGTAATGCTTCATGGTGAATATTTGTCACTTAGAAGTAGAGATAGAACTTGAAGAAAGCAGGTTGACAGTGATATCTTGCAAACCTACCCCTCGTACTGGTCAGAATTAGGGGATTCTTATTTTAGATAGTCTATGGAGTCACTCTCCTTGTAAAGTTTCTGAGGCCTGTACTGTTTAAAATTTATAAGGAATTTGAGAGGTAGTCAGTTGCTACGAGAGACTATTGGTCATTAATGCAGCTTGTTCTTATAATTTAGATATATATATAGTTGTTGATGGCTATTATACGGTGTTTTAGATGAACAAGCCGTCAGTGAGTGTACCAATATCAGCAGTCAGCACGTTCAAACAGCCATCATTCACAGTCCATGTGGATGACAATGATCAAGTTATGAGGTAAGAATCACCAGGTCAGCGCAGTGTTTTTTTTGTCTGTTTTAATAGCCGTTATTGGGCTATATTCCTAATGCCCATCTTTTTCCCCACTTTTGATACAAAATTCCCAATTTTAAGGGGAAAAATGAAGAGAAAAAAAAGCATTCGTATGACAAGTACTGAGAATGAAATGCATTTAAATGCCTCTGTTGACCTAGGTTTACCATATTACAGACACAGTTATTAAATGAAAGCTTTACTGTATTTTTCCAAATTTTATGAAAATTGACACTAAAGTTCCTAATTGTTATTGTATGGGTTATGTTCCCAAAGTATAGAAAAAACAACACTGCAGCCTATTGTTTGTGGTCTCTGTCATTCCAAACGTATTTCTGAAAGATGCTGCGACCCAGAGCCATGAATTACTGTGTTTTGAAGCAGTGCCTTCAGGATTTAATAATGGCGTCCCCATAGTCTGACAAGTTTACTGTGATTTTATTGATGAATGCGGTGATTAATATAGTCTGTTGTATTATGTCTGACATGTACGGTTCTTATATTTCAGAACGCCTGCCAAAATGCCAGAAATTGGAAATCAAGTCTTGAGGTATTTTATCTTTTATACTATTTTAGATTAATTTCCAGTGGTCAGTTCCTAGTATTAAACTAGGTTTCAGAAGCTCAGTGATAGGTATGTTAGATTAGAACCCATTTAACCCAGGGCCTCGTCTCAGTATAACAGAATAACTTTTGTGTATTAAATAAAACGAGGTACGCCAATCTTATGCAGCCTTCTTGTAGAGCATTTATAAATAAGAAGCACTATCTGTATCTTTATGCCCACTAAATGATATAAACCGTACTCAAGTCATAAAGAGGACTATAAAAGCGATAAATGGCAATTGTTTTCCCCATGTGTAATGTATACCCGTTATTGTTAAAAACAGTCGACTGAAAAGACCGAATTTTTGCAATTTCATTCGAAATTGTTTTAAAATTGTATCGGTCTATCCTCCGAGCACATTAAAGAAACATAGGAATCTATTCGATAATAAGAGTAGGGCACGGTTCCCGGATTCCTATGTATTCTTCCCCTCTCTCTGGGGCAACTCTAAATAACCTATACTGTGTTGATGAGTCGTTAAACAACATTCAATTTATTGAAGATTTTATTTTGATTATTAAAACTAATTTATAGAAACAGAATATAACAAATGTTTCTTCACAGAATACTCGTAAAATAAAACCTGATGTAATAGTTGTGTGAATCATTCAATGCAGAGCACCTGTTTCTATAGTGTAAGCCCGTTTCAAAATCATACTAATAACAGAATTTCATAAGACGGGTCTTGTTTGTGTTGATGCTCTCTAGTAGGCCATAGATAAGTAGTTTATTCCACCTGTTAAATCAAAATAAACATTTAACTGACACAAATATCTTTGAAAATACTTTGTTAATCCCTTAAAGGGACACACGGCAAGTGTTTATCTAGCATTGTAATTAGTGCGTATTAATATTTATCCAGTTTCAGTTTGACTTGAAACCTGCTTGCATATAATTAAATAAAATGATGACAGTGTTTATTAAACTGAATGCTGATTGGCTAAATTTGTCTGACAAGGCCAAAGGAAACTAGTAGATTTGTTTATAGAGTGTAGTTGTTGATAAATGGTATATCATTAGGTGATTTGTTACGCTGTACTTCAATTGCGACCGGAAAAGATGAAGAAAGGAATAGAAATGCTAAAATTGCAAATAAATTATTCTGTTTTCTTGGAAAGTGCGTTAATTTTCTTCTTCTCTGAAACCACAAGGGCTACAGCTTTGATATTTTGCGTGTATCATCATACAGTGGTCCTTTACCAAGTTGAACAAATGGTGACCCTGGGTCAGAATAAGCCCCTCACCGGGGGTCAAAAGTTTTACATAGAAATTTTAGGAAATACATTTAAAAATCTTCTTTGAAACCACAAGGTTAGAGCTTTGATATTTGCATGTGGCATCATCTAACAGAGTACACTTTACCAGTAGATCGATTCAGGCCCTCGTGGGCCTCTTGTTTTCAGGGTTATGGCCCTTTGAATATTTTAACAATTGGCCTTCCGTAATGGAAGACACTAACTTGTTTTGTTCAAATTCCCCAAACTGGCACTGATGTGTCAACTTTTATCGGAATACCGATAGAAAACGTTATATTGCTCTACTCTATACCTTACATTTCACTTTTAAAATTATTTCACTTCATGACCATGAATCACTTACACATTTTGCTTCTTCAAACGCGCCGACTATCTTTTTTTAAAGATATTTCTTGTTAATATAGTATTGCGCAATATAATCAACATCAATACTATGAAAACAATTTTTTGCTTTATACTATTCTTATAATTAATTTTAATGGTTGAACAGCTTATAAATAAAAACTAACGGATGCCATGCTTTTTTTTTTAAATATCAAGATTGCCGTGTGTCCCTTTAAATTCCCCCACCAGCTGTTCAGTGTGAACTGTGTATGAAAGTTTACACAACACATTTCAGCGCGAGGAAGGCGAGCCAGTTGCCTTCAACCACAAGTTACCTGAAGAACATGACCGTGCCCAGTACTGAGGATAAGAACGAGAAGCCCATGTACTGTAAGGATAAGATCTACTGCGGCGCCGAGGAATACTCATTTGAGGAGTTGAGGGCGATACGCTGGATGAAGAAGCAAGAGCAGATGAGGCGAGATGAAGAGGAAAATCAAGCTATGGAAGGTGAGGTGTCCTGGTGGCTGAGAACGGTTTTCACATATTTAGGGATTTTCCTTCACACAATTGAGATGGTGGCAATTGCCTGATGTTGAGTTTTTGTTCAGAATTATTGAAATACTATTAAAAGATACAAACGTACAGTGACTTTAATAATGATGATTGGTGTAAGGACTATTAGCAAAAAAAAAGTCAGCACTTTTAAAAAACTTCTATAAGTTTGTACTAAATTGCTTATAAAGTTGGAGGGTTGCAAAAAATAAAATCATTTCAATAGGGGGTTGTGTCTGCAAAATCGAAAATTATAGATTGAGATTTCAAAGAAAAGTTACCTTTGTTGTGGAGTGCCTCTACATAACTTCATCTTACTCTTCTGAACAAGTTTTGGCCTACCCGAACAGTATCTGTGCAAGCTAAAGGTGTAACCCAAACTTCCAGTTTTGCTCAATTTTTAATATTATAAGAATTAAAATGAGAAAGACAAGAAATAGCAAGCATTTTGGAAATTTATTTTTATTTTAAATTTCGACCACCAATTTTATGATCCATTTATTCTCCCCATCATTGGCGCATGGGGGTCGGGGAGGGCCATCCCCCGATGCACCTTACGATATTGTATGCATTTATTTATGAACAATACAAAACAGTAACAGAAGTGTTAAATTTTGCATTTACATAATATAGTTGTTAACTGGGGAATTTTCCTTTCTATCAATTCGTCAGGTCATGGGTAAGATTTGTTTTTAGCTCTATTGTCTGAAAACTTTTTTTTGTAGCAACTACTCCTCTGAAACTAAGTAATGGATTTTCATGAAACTTCGCAGGAATGTTGCTCTTGATGTCTCATTGATCTCAGCAAAATGTTAGGTCGGCCAGAAATTCAAGGTGGCCGCCACAGCTAAAAATAATTTTTTAGCTCTACTTGCTTATATGATCACTTTTCGTCTGTCGTCTGTCTGTCTGTCCGTCTGTTAGCAATTTTATAAAATCAACATCTCCTCTGAAATCGCTTGAAAGATTTTTATGAAACTTCATCACAATGTTACTTGGGAGGGCCCCTCTCAGATTTGTGTTTTTCGCATCCGCCCGTCATCCAAGATGGCCACCAAGGCTAAAATTAGGTCAAATTTAAGGAAATTTCAAACAACATTTCCAAAACCACTTATTCCATTCTTGTGAAATATCATAAACATGTTCCTTGGGTTGGCCTCTATCAAGGTTGTGTTTTTCGTTATCGTCGAATAATCAAAATAGCCGCCACTGCGGCTCAAAGTTTACATAAAGTTATATAGGAAAACGCTAAAAATGACATCTTCTCTGCAACTGCTTGAAGGATTTTGATGAAACTTAATCACAATGATCTTTGAGTAAGTTACCCTCAAATTTTTGTTTTTGGGGCCTCCAGTCATCCATGAAAGTGGCTAAACTTATGTCAAATTTAAGGACATTTATCATGGCCTCTACCATGTTTATGTTTTTGAATCACATCATACCATTAGAGCGTTTGGGCCTCTTGTTTTAAAAACAAGTTTGTAGCGACTACTTCTTGAAAACTATGTGATAATGATATGGGACCTTTTCTAAAATGATCAGCATGACAACAACATGATGTTGATCGTTGTCGAAAATTATTTTCATTCGATATTAAACATGGCCGCAAGTGGCCATCTTTGTTTACATAGAGTTTGCATAGTAAAATTTGTAGCGACTACTCCTCTGAAACTAATTGATGAATTTTCATGAAATTTTACAGGAATGTTGCTCTTGATGTCTAGTTGATGGCCACCATGGCTAAAAATAGATTTTTAAAAAACAAGTTTGTAGCGACTACTTCTTGAAATTATAAGTGATATTGATATGGGAATTTTTTCTAAAATGATCAGTATGACATGATGTTGATCCTTGTCGAAAATTGTTTTGATTTGACATTACACATGTAGCGACTACTCCTGAAGCTACTTGACAGATTTTTATGAAACTTCACAGGAATGCTTATCTAGCTAATAAAACCTATCAGTAGAGCTTCAAGGTCATTGACCTCTTGTTTGATAATTTTAGTTGGTTGCGACTGCGTCGTAACCGTATTAATGTTAAAAACATCGTTTACAGAGCTGCCAATTTCTTGGAGTTCTTTAAAGGCGATAACTCATATGATCTTGTCTGTTCTGTTACAGAGAGTTACAGCTTGCAACAAGTATTTATGATTTAAAAGAAATAGAATATGTCTCATGATTTTTATAGACGTTAAAAGTTTTTAGAATTATATGTGGTATGATAAGTTTTAAACTGAGGATGCTTGCAAGAAGACTATGAATCTCCTCTTTAGTATCTAAAACTCTGTAAATTATTAACTTTTAGCCTCACATACTCGGCTTATCTAAAACTCTGTACATTATTAACTGGTACTCCACCCATGACCAAGTAATAGATAGAAAGTTTTTTCTAGGTACTAGTATATTGACTATGTTTGTGTATGATTCAATGCATATTGACATGAAATGTGTACTTATTTTACTTAAAAAAGAAAAAAGGATGTGCTATATCTCACATCATGATGTAGATTATTAAGGAGTAATGACAAGTATCTAGTCATTTAAACAACACAATAGAGTAAAATATATTAATGCAGTTGAAGAATGAATTGTTTTGTAAAGTTTAGTGTTTGTCATACCCTTTTATTACACAAACATTCATTCAATATATTTTGGAAGAAGAAACATAGTGAAGGTTTTTGGTAGAAAAAAATGGCATGGTAATTAAACTCGAGAGAAAGAAAGCTTTGTATAATGGAAAAACACTTGAAATTAGAAATGTCAAAGTAAAGTGACAAATGCCCGCAAAGTGTCTTTGTTCCCGAAAATGTGGTCTTCAAGTTGAAGGTGTGATTTGGACAAAGTGAATTGAGGGAAATGAAAGTGAAATTTCCCTTAACTGACAAAGGAGTTGAGTAGAGTGGAATAGTGTCAGGTTTAGTTTGAAAAGAAGAAGAAGAAAGGGCGCGTTTAGGTAGAAAGGAAAACCAAGACTGACGCATTGACGTGTAAAGTAAGTGTGAGAACATTATATAAAAAGAATTTTGGAAATTTGCCAAAAATTTTTTTCCTCTGTGGTTTCAGTTTTTGCTAGATTTGAGTTATTACATGTAACTTCAATGGTGCCATGTGTATATTCATGCAATCCACCACAATACTACAACAATATGTAACTTACAAGGTAAGCGTTGTGAAGAATTCCACTGCAGCAAGTTATTGAAAAATCCATGAAGCGTGTTTGAAAATTCCACTGCGGCAAGTTGAAGAATTCCACTGCGCCAAGTTATTTCAAAATCCATGAAGCGGGTTTGAAAATTCCACTGCGGCATTTAAAAATCCATGAAGTGACTTAGAAGGTAAATTTCAGACAAAAATTTGTGTACTTCTTTTTGACCTCCAAATGACCTGCACTGGACACATCGGCTTATGGTTATAATGAAGCGGTTTTTAAGGTCCTTCCCAGACACATAAATGAGGATGGACCAAAGGGCGGAAAAGACGGAAGGACAGACAGTACGATTACTGTAGAGGCATACATTTTTTTAAAAATAAATAAATGTTACAGTAAAGGGACAATGGGGCCAAAAATGTCCTGGTTGCGAAAATTGTGACCTTCAGTTAAAAGAACATGTGTTTTGCACACGAATTTCCAGTACTTAAATGGTGTTGACAAAACTTGTCTTAAAGGGAGATAATTTGTCCAAAAAGGGAGATATTTTAAAGTAGTGTTACTGGAGTTATGGTTGCTGTGCACCACACTGCATCTCATTTCCCTGATCATTCACACCAACTGCGTACCTGTTTTTGACCTATGAACTGCATGTGTGACCTTGACCTTTGAAGTACGGACCTGGGTTTGGCGCGCTACACATCTTGTTATGGTGATCACTTGTGCAAAGTAATTAAAATATCCCTGCAGGGGTTGTGACGTTACGGTCCGTACACAAAATTGCATACCTGTTTTTGACCTATGAACTGCAAGTGTGACCTTGACCTTTGAGGTACGGACCTAGGTTTTGCGCGCGACACATCGTCTTGTTATGGTGATCACTTGTGCCAAGTTAATTAAAAATCCAAGCAGGGGTTTTGAAGGTACAGTCCGGACACAACTGCGGACTGAGGGACGGACTGATGGTGCGATTACTATATGCCCCACGAAAACCCTTTCGGGGGCATAAAAAGATAATGTAGAAAATGGAAGGGCAAAAGGTATCATTTTGGAAATATGCTCAGGATACTTCAAATGCAACCCCAGTATGGCTTTAAATAAAATATTCTAGCAACGATTATGGCCATTTGTTGGAGAGCACATGGTATGGGAAGTTATTGTCATCATTTTCGTGAATGTTGGATATTTTCAATTATTAATTAAACCTGTATGGTATGCAGTAGTCTCCAGGGCTATACTTTTCTATAACATTGTTTCTGTAGGGGACTTATAATAAAATTAAAGCGATGTTTACGTCCCATTAACACACTCATTTGTATAAAGGTAATAATTGGACAGCAACCTCAATAATAGGACAGCAACCTTAGAGATAGATCAGCTTCTGTTTTAATCAGCAGAGCTTATGCCGTGGTGTGGTGTCCGTCATCCGTCTGTCCGTCCGTAAATATTTTTTGCGGCGACTACTACTCTGTAACTACTAGATGGATTTTCATGAAATTTTACAGGAATGTTGCCCATGAGGTCTTGTTGATCCTAGCAAAAAATCATGTTGATGTGAAATCCAAGATGGCCACCAAAGCTAAAAATAGATTTTAAAAGACAAGTTTGTAGCGACTACTTCTTGAAAACTATAAGTGGTATTGATATGGGACTTCTTCTAAAATGATCAGCATGACCTGGTGTTGGTCCTTGTCGGAAATCGTTTTGGTTCGACGTTAAACATGGCTGCCATCTTTGTTTACATAGAGTTATATAGTAAAAACTTGTAGCGAGTACTCCTCTGAAAGCACTCAACGGATTTTCATGAAACTTCACGGAAATGTTGCTCTTGATGTCTTATTGATCCTAGCAAAATATCAGGTTGGCAGGAAATTCAAGACGGCCGCCATGGCTAAAAGTGAATTTTAAAAAAACAAGTTTGTAGCAACTACTTTTTGAAAACTGTAAGTGATATTGATATGGGACTTTTTTTAAAATGATCAGCATGGTATGTTGTTGGTCCTTGTCGAAAATCATTTTGCTTCTATATTAAACATGGCTGCCAGCGACCATCTTTGTTTACATAAGAGTTATGTAGTAAAAACTTGTAGACTTCTAACGACTACTCTGAAATTACTTGACAGATTTTCATGAAACTTCAAAGGAATGCTGATCTAGCTTTCAGAACCTGCCAGTAGAGCTTCAAGGTCATTGACCTCTTGTTAGACTGTAAGATCTGAAAGTGCCTTCCCTATGGTTAATCTATGTTTTACTTGAACAGCCCTTAATAATCATTTTCGCACACAATATGAGGGCCATTTCATTAAAACATCAGGAAGACAATTTAATTTTCACATTAATTTTTATTTATTACTTCATTTCTTCATCTTTCATCAGTTTTTGCGCACAATATGACCTATTTTTGTGTCGACGTGCCGTAAAACACCATTCATTCATTAATAAACATCCGCGGGTGAACCCTATTTTACGAAATTTACACTCAATCTATGGGTGGGTGTTCAATTTCAAAAGTGCCTTCCTGGGGACCTGTGTATGTTTTAATGGAACAGCCCTGACCTATTTATGTCATAAAACATCATTCATACATTCTTTAATAAATCAGTATTTTTTTCGATACATAGATTGTCAACAGATTAGGACATTTTGATGGCAATTAATTGAAAAATACTGTTGAGTCATTATAATTGTGTCTGTAGAATGTCGTCGGAAATTGGAGCATGAACGTCAGTTGTTGTTGGACGAGGCAGAGAGGGTGCGACAACAACGAGAGAGGGTGCAACAACAACGAATGCAGATTCAGCAGGAGGAGCAGGCCATGCTGGAGGAGGTGAAGAGAAAACGCCACGAACATCACAAACAGATGGAGAGGGATAGGTAACCAGGACTTGTATAGGATGTTTTATTCCATTTTAAAGGGAAAACAGAAGTCTTGAAATATATATTAGGCATTGAAATTAGCGTCTTGATTTATTTATCCAGTATCATTTTGACTTTGACCCATATAATTTAAAAAGAAAATTGAGTTTCCCTTTTATGTTCTACCATAGATTTAAATATATTGTTGGTTCAACATAATCAACAGCTAAAATTATGCAAACAGAATTTGCTTTAAACTTTTCTTAGAATTAATGATTGAAACAAATGTAGAAAAATTCAAGATTGCAGTGTTTCCCTATAATAGGCCCGTTTGAAAAGTCAGACGTACAGTCTAACCTGCTTCAGACGTACAGTCTAACCTGCTTAAGACGTACAGTCTAACCTGCTTCAGACGTACAGTCTAATCTGCTTAAGACCACCTCTATTAAGAGATCAGTTCCTTTAAGAGATTGTTTCAGTTCCCAATTCTATAGTTTTTAAATTAAAATAACCTGTATTAAGAGACCACCTGTGTTAAGATACCAATTTGGCTTTTCCCTTTAGTGGTCTGTTAATACAAATTTGATTGTATTATTTGTGCTGTCCATCTGTTTGTTATTAACTGTTGCTTATTATCGCAATAACATAAGTTCACCTACCCTGGTATTTGTTGACAGTCAGCTCCAGTTACAGAGAAATCAGCAGATACTGGAACAAAGCATTCAAAAACGATTGCAGGAACAACAACAGACCATGTCAAACAGCCTTACAAACACATTAAAGTCACAAAAGTAAGTTACTTTTAACTTAATTGGTTGTCTAATGTGTGCTGTCTGTACATGGAGTACCAATCATATTTCCTAGTATTTCCCATTTCTTCTTGGTCATTGAAAAAGCATAGGAATCTTGTTTATTTACTGACTGCATGCTCCATGACCAATCAACTCAGGTATATAAATTGAGGCCCGCTTGTAGTTTTTTCTTTGTGTTACATTGTTTTTTTAGATATTGTCTTGGGTAAGAAAAGCTAAACACAACTTTGAATTTAGAAAAGTATATTCATAATTTAGCTAGTTTAAATACAAAACTTGTCTGATATTTCTTTATTGTTTCTAGAACAAGAATGATAGCAAAGCATTAAATGAACAACTTTATGTTGTGTGTTTATATTTTACTGCACACAAAAAGGCCTTATTGGGTGGGCCTCATAATCTGAATCAAAATTGAATATCACAATGTTATCATGAAATTGCATGGCTAACAGTGATCTACAGTTACCCCAACCTAAAGAAGTAAAGCATGTAATGAAGAGTGAACTGATGGAATTGTCATTTAACGGTTGGTAAACACAATATGTCATTTTGAATCGTCCAGCAGAGAGGGAAGGATATATAGGAATCAGGGAACTGAGCAGTATTCTGTGGAATATATTCAGTTTAAACTTATTATACCCCTGCTTTCATAAAGTGAAGTGGTGGCTATATATAGGAATTATGTCCCGTCATGTAACACATTTTTGTCGCGTCTCCCGTAACACATTTTCATTACTTGAAATTCCTCAAGCACTTTTGAATGGGTTGTTCTCAAACTGATAAACATAACAACTGATGGCCTTATGTCCCTCTACATCACCCATCATTGAGTGCCTAATTCATTGCAGAATTATTGCCCTTTATTTGACTTAAAATTTAAGCGGGGGTATTCATCACCTTCAGTGATATCTAGTTTATTTTACATCAGTTGTAAGGAAAGCTCTCTGAACTTATTTTAATCACTCTCGATGTCTTCCTGGGTAGAACCAGTACTAAGCAAATGCAGATAAAGTTTCTTGTTCAGGGACTCAGGGTCTTCCACAGGAATTTTTTAAGGAGTAGGGGTTTTGCGCGGTTGACGAACGGGAATGGGCGCGGGAAGGGGGTGCCCCCCGTCTTGCACTGATTTTTTTTTTTACTGACCAGTGGAAAGACGAGATTTGGCATATATCTAGTATCATAAGAAATGAAAGAAAATAATAATAAAAAACATATTATTTTGATGTAAATTTATTGTATTATTCATCTATTTATCAATAAAAACAACAATCAGTCATACAGTTAACATTAACTGCATCACTCCGAGTCCCATTCTCAACACATTAACTCATCATCACAGTGACGACCTCTTTGTTCTCTGTGAGTGCCAGTCCTCTACCGCTCTGTCAAAATCAAAATCATCCAGAGTTGGACCATCCATGCAGATTAAGAGAAGGCTTTTGAGAGGTGTTGTTCGACAGGTGTATTCGACAGGTTGCACTTCACCCTCTTCAGTGTAGAGAAACCCCTCTCACGATCTAAAAAGAAAAAGTGTTTTTATTGCATAGTTAATATATAAAATATGTAAATATGAATATTGTCATGATCTGTTAATAATGATGTACATGCAACTCCAAATAAGTATTTAACTCATTTAAATCACAAACTCTTTTAACACTAAGTGTGACTGTCCTAGTAACACATTTATCCATAATTCAATTCACTATGAAATCAAATGCACTGAATAAATGTTATAAACACAATGCAAAGAAGACTGTATCAAGACCTGTTTTTATTAAGTAAAGTAACAATTATTTGAGACATAACTAATTGTTAAAAAAACAACAGACAGACAATAAAACAATTCAATTACTTACCATAATTATTTCACGATTCTGGTTACTCTCCAAAACACTGCTACAGTCCAGAAATCCAATATAGGCGCCCTTCATTATCATTCTGCTTAATTACACCAATTAAATCATTTATCCCTAACTGGACTCAATTACCTCAAACACCATCGTCTAATCTTATCTCAAACGTCTGCCCAAAACAATAAACAACATGCCACTAACTTTTAATCCAATGTGGTCTGTACCTGTGTGTATTTTTCAGCTGTTAGTGTTACACAGATACTGACCCACTTTATCGATCGATATTTTCGCTTGACTGCATACACAATTTATAGACGGTGTATTAGGAAACTGAAGGGATAGCGCATTAAGATCAAAGGATAGCGGCACAATTAAGGCATAGCGGGACATTCCATTTTGGAATTAAGGAGTAGCGGGTGCGCTATGCTTAAATGGCCTGTGGAAGACCCTGGGACTTATGGTCATGACATGAATCAAACTCACAACTTTTTGATCATGGGTCCAATGCTCAACCACTAAACAACAGCGCTCATGGAATTGTTCTTTAACATGCTCGGAGACGGGGGTAGAATTTAACTTTTTTACCCAGTTGCTTTTTTTTGCGAGTGCAGATATTTTCAACTAGCAAAAATGCATTCTTACTTGCACTTTTTCATAAGACATTTCTGTGCATAACTTTATAACTCATATAATACTTACATGTATATAAGATTGGGTTGGAAAAGACAACTAGATATAACTACTTTTTAAATTTCCTGTTTCATTATTTGATCGCCTATGCTTATTTTGTACAGAAAAGGTGCACTCACAGTTTTGTGCGAGTGCTGAAAATTTCTACTCGCATTTTCTTTAATCAACTCGCATTTTGCGAGTTTGCGAGTGCTAAATTAGAGCCCTTGGAGAGAAGTAAAACAAACTCGGAGGATAGTCTGTGTTACACGGACCTGCCAGTCTGCATTCTCATTAGATGGATTACGCTAGGGGAAGACGAGAGCTGGAAGTAGCTTTGTTCTAGCTGCTGGACTATTACCTCACTGTTATATTTTGTTTACTAGTCTAAATGGTGATAGTGAATTCATTGTTGATAATTCTTTACTTCCAGCTCTGCACGTCAGCTGATGTTTGATAATAGTACCCACGGTAACACGGAGAACATTGCGCCCCAGATGCTGACCCAGCTGCAGTCGTCGTGTACCAAACAACAACAACAACAACACCATCAATCTATAACCGCGAGCCAGAACCTGAACAATAGCAACAGGACACCTAACTCTTTCTCCATCAGAAGTTGTCCACCACACTCGGCTGAAAGTTTGGACAGGGTATACAATGTTATGTTAATGTTATATCTCGGTTGTTTCAAATCTCAACTTTCTGAAGTATCCATAAAATGCTAAAAGGCTAATGTGTTTTCGTTGCATATTCATTGTACATATACACTAAACAAGACCCCATTATTGTTAATGAAACAGTATGTTCGGGAAAACTCGACTGCTTGGCTAGTTTTTTGTGCATACTGGTAAATCATAAATATTAATTCATGCGCTGCATTAAGGCTCTCATAAATTTCTGTTTTGAGATCTACCTACACTTTGATTTATTAATATCAGTAAGAAACCCATATATTAATTAATATTGATGGTTTATCAACAAAAACACAGAGTCATCATGTTTTCCAGTTCCAGCATTTTTATAAATAATTCAACAAAACTTAATATGTGGCTTATTTAATACATGTTCACATTTTGGTTCCGACGTGTTGTTAAAAAAGACTGCTTCAACCTCACAATTGCTGCATTTGTTAGATGGTATATGTCCGTCACACCTTAGGTAGCTGTTTTGGTTAGTTCTGTTCAAACTTCCTTCAAACTATATTTAGATGTGTTTTAATGTGTTCAGATGTAAGCAACGGCTTTAATAAAAATAAAATTTTCTAATGAAAGGGAATGTCACAGCCAAACAAGCTCTGTTATTAAGAGTTCTGAAAAACTTGGAGAAAGGTGAAAGAATTATCAAAATCGGATAATAAACCAAAAAGATATGACCATTTAAAAATTATTCTAAAACAGATATGGGAGCCCCCATTTTGAGAAATATGACATCATAGTTCCAAACTACCATATATCGAATATGGATGAATACCAGTTACAGCAAAGAAAATCACTTCAAATGAATGAAAAATCCTTTACTGGTCATATAAAGCATTATTTCCATTAAGTATACATATTTTTCATACTGTTGCTATAATTTTCCCCCCCTATAAATCAGTACATTTTTATATTTATAAATATTCCATATATAGTCATAGCTCTCAAAATGACGGCTTCCAAGTCTGTTTCAACAAAACCTGCAAATGATTATATCTTTGTTTATCATCCGATTTTGATAATTCTTTCACCCTTATTCAAGTTTTTCAAAACTCCCAATGTAAAGATAGTTTGGCTGTGTAGCTACAGTCCCTTTAATGACTATATGTAACTGTTCTTGTGTACTTCCAGACGGTTAGTGGTCCACCGTCACCAACAGTCAACACGAAGGAGGCCTTTAAGCTGGTTTTGGGCATGTTTAATACCTCACTAGAACTTGATAAAGCTGCCCCAGTGGAGGATGTACACATGAATGAAGCCAGTTTTACTGCTGCAGCACCACCTTCAGGTATCACTCGATCCATTTTTTTGTTGTAAAACTTGGTGTGTGTATCGTATGAATGTATGGCGTGTCTCAAATGTGTGGTTCTCATATCATGGTCCAGGGTTTCCCCCAGAAAATTGTGAAGGCATGTTGTTCTGACATTACATTTACCAAACTGGCTTGAAAAAAATAGTGCCTATTAATGGCAAAATGGCAAAATAACATACTTCTATGATTTTGGTGCAAAAGGAACAAGAATCACCATAGAAATTCTATTTTTCTTCTTTTAAATCTGTTATGAAAATTAAGAAAATCTTAAGGCATGTTGCTCTGATGAAGGCATGTTGTTTTTCCTTTCTTTTCCAGGAAGGCATGTTGCATGCGACATGCCTTATGGTCCTGGGGGAAACCCTGATGGTCGCAGTTTGAGATGAAGCCTTGTCAGGCTGTAACTCGGGACCTGTATAAGATATTGGATCGAAACTTGTTGTGTGTCACATATATCCATTTGTTTCTCACATTGATATTGTCTTACGGGGCTGTAGCACAACTCAAGCATGACTGACTGTAGATAAATTCTCAGGGCTATTTGCTATTTCATTAAATGGGACCCCAGGAAAGCAGTTTGAACACCCACCCATAGATGCAAAATTGTGTTTAAAGAACCGAGTTTCGGAAAAATAGGGTTCACCCGTTTATGTTCATTAAATTTCCTTCCTAGGGTCCTGGATATGATGTAATGGAATAGCCCTGATTTGGATTTATTTCAAAGTCAAGCTCACTAGAATTGCTATTTTACGAACCTTCTGCCAATTCTAACATTTGTGTTCTTTAGAATAAATATGATGTTGAATGTGCACCAGAGAATTATTCGGTGAAAATAATTATATAATAAAACATACATTTTGTTAAAGGCGGAGGTCTACCATTTGTGATATATGACGAAACTCGGCCCAAACAGAAGCAAGCTGCGGCCCAACCTGTCATAGTGTTCGAGGACAAGGAAAACAGGTAAACATTTGTTTATATATAGCAGGGGTCACGCGATTAGGCGAAGTCGCTAAAAACTTCGCTTTAATTTTGCCGACTTCGCTTTTTTATTCATGTGGGGCGAAATTTGAGTCACCGTCATTTTTGGCAAATTCGGGTCAATTTCGGCAATTTCAAATGTGATTAACCTCATAATAAACAAAAGCCTCTAAAATACACAATCAGCGCGTGTATCACACGTACCTTATGTAATTCCATTAAATAACAACCCAACTCTTATCTAATCAGGGCAATAGCCTAATTATCGATCTTTATCGGCGAGATGTGAATAGTAACCACCATGTTTGCAGTTAGGCGCTCACGTGATTAGATCATGTGGGGAATCATGTGCGCATTCTATTTAAGTAAACCAATCAAAGCTGTCGTATTTTTTCGTTTGGTGAATAATTAAAAATCGTCCTACAAAATTCTGCGCAAGGGCGGGGTTATGATTATTATTGACAATGAGGTACTTAAAAGGCGGTGTATATAAATTATATGATTGACATCGGCACAGTTCTAAAGAATCTTTAATAAGCAAAACTGCGAACTTTGATAGTGTGTTTTATTGACGGCTAATTATGAAATAAAGAAATGTGTTTGGTATAAAGCGAGTTTGTTTGTGATTGTTTTATTGACGAGAGAAATCAACGGATATGTATTGTATCCTACTATTAGACATAGACATCAATAACGTATCTATGTTTATGGATTAGTTAATGATTTTGTTTTTTGTTACTCAATGCGAGTATGAATGAAAACTAAGTTTGGGGTAATTATCGAATAATTAATATTTTTCAATAAAACTGAAACGAAGACCAGAATAATATTGCATTCGATCAACTTGTGTCAAGTTGGTTAGGGTTGAAAATGCATCTTAATCTCACTCCGGTCAAAGACGTAAAGCTGATGAAAGTCTGCCGGGGGGAAAAAACGAAAAAAACAAACAAATAAAGTTAAACAATTTCAGTTGGTATGTTCAAGACAAAAAGGGTTTTTGGCACTGTTCACGTTAAAGTTTGTAAGGGCGTGGGAAAATAATAATAATAATAACAAAATGATAATAATAATAATACATGCTTTATTAGTATTATGCATTATTTTAGTCATTATAACAGCAATAATCCCAATACAAATAATTAATAAAATAACATGCAATTGGTTAAGAATTGGTTAACTCCATATTTAACTGTCGTCTCACGTCGACCGACCTCAAGTCTCCCTGTTTTAAAAAACTTCCCCCTATTTTGACTGGAGGGAGAATTCATTTCTCCCTATTCTTTAGCTCTACTGATCAGAGATCAGCAGAGCTTATGCCGTGGTGCGGCGTCCTTCGTCCGTCTGTCTGTCCGTAAACTTTTTTTTGTAGCGACAACTCCTCTGAAACTACTGAATGGATTTTCATGAAACTTTACAGAAATGTTGCCCATGAAGTCTAGTTGATCCTAGCAAAAATTCATGTTGATGTGAAATCCAAGATGGCCACCAAATCTGAAAATAGGTTTTTAAAAAACAAGTTTGTAGCGACTACTTCTTGAAAACTATAAGTGATATTGATATGGAACTTTTTCTAAAATGATCAGCATGACATGATGTTGGTCCTTGTCAAAAATCGTTTTGATTCGACGTTAAACATGGCTGCCAGCGGCCATCTTTGTTTACAGTTATATAGAAAAAACTTGTAGCGACTGCTCCTTTGAAACTACTTGGCAGATTTTCATGACACTTTACAGGAATGTTGCTCTTAATGTCTAATTGATCCTAGCAAAATTTCAGATCGGCCAGAAATTCAAGATGGCCGCCACAGCTAAAAATAGATTTTTAAAAAAGAAGTTTGTAGCGACTACATCTTGAAAACTATAAGTGATATTGATATGGGACTTATTGTAAAATGATCAGCATGACATGATGGTTATCAGAGTCAAACATAAAGTCTGAAAATAAAGTCTGTAGCGAATACTTCCTGAAATCAAAATCAATCAGTAGAGCTTCAAGGTCATTGACCTCTTGTTTGAGTCTGGCTTGACCACTGATATAGTCAGAAAAATTCCCGAATGGAATAACCATAGGGTTATTGTCTGATTGTAAATAACACATGGCAGTGTTGGTAAACTGGCAGAATTGTCGTGAGTTGTGTTGTAGTAACAGGACATTGCCACTGCTTCATGAGCAGTTAAATCACAAAAAAGAATAAATATAATTTAGATTAGTTTTAATAGCCAAACCATGTTTTACCGGTAAATCAAATATTTTGCACATTATGAAATGCTTGTAATTTCAGCCCACCATCTGCCATGAGGCACGTGCCAAAAAGAAACCATGTGGGTAACGTGCTGCAGCCCTCAAAGGATATACCTGTAGATCCAACAGGAGATCAGGATTGTTACGAGATGGAAGAACCAGTCAGGCCGGTAAGTTAAATGTTCACGCTCATAAATGTATGGACTGATATTGTTGTAACAGACCTGTTGTAAATGGCTTAGCGTTAGAACATTTTGTGCTCATTTTGGGAAAAAAAGGGGGAACATAATTTTGTCCTTATTTGTTAACAAATTGCCAGTGCCATATTTCAAGCCAATTTAGTCAAACTCGACATAGTAGACGAAATACTGTCCTTCCCACTGTTTGAATGTTAATGTTAACCTGTGTGATAAGCTCAGACTACTCGCTAGGGCTGTAACAAATACACATAGTGGCAAATATGCTTCATATTGTAACTGTTAGGTTTATACGTATGTCAATATTTATTCATGAATGCTGCAGTAAGATGTACTGTGTTTGTGACTGTCAAGTACAGTAACTAGTTTACACTACCAATTTTTATGGGACCGGGGTGGAATATGCGCTTATTTCTCATTTTGGGAAATATGTATGATTTCATCAGTTAAGTAAATCTGGCAATACTATGCTTTATTTATATGTTCATCCATAATTTATTATAATTACTAACTTCTCACTCAGAACTGACTTAACAGACAAAAACACATTGCAGAGTCAATGCTTTTTCTCTAGTTCTGAGTGACTGCTACCTTTTAATTGGGAAAATTTCTGCCACAGTTGGGAAAAACAAGTTTCAAGTTTTCAGTTGGAAAGAGGCAGCCCTGGATAACATAACGGCATACATTCTGGTAATTATGTGGTGACATTTCAGACACAAGCTCTGTTTGAAGAGGACAATTTCGAAAGTATAGAGTCGCACGCCCGTGATGACATCACTATAGCGCCTGTGGGCTCGCATCACAGTTTTTCTATTGCGGCCAAATATGCATCTACTCCCTTTAACCCCAACTCGTCTGGTGGTGATCGGCCACACAACCTGGATGACACGGACATCGAGATGATGGAGACCAATCAGGACAAACCACCAGCAGAGACGGAACAGGCTGGTCCTGCTACAAAAGATGTTGAAAACCAGGACCAGACTGCGTCCAATTCTTCTTCAAACTCATTCAGGAAAAATCTCAGGTGAGATATATTGGATATCGTGACGGTTATTTATTGAAATACTAGCAATGTTTCTACATACCTTAATACAGTCTTTCAAGCTGACCCTATTTTTAGCTCTACTGATCAGAGATCAGCAGAGCTTATGCCGTGGTGCGGCGTCCGTCGTCCGTCTGTCCGTCCGTCTGTCCGTAAACTTTTGTTTGTAACGACTACTCCTCTGAAACTACTGAATGGATTTTCATGAAACTTTACAGAAATGTTGCCCATGAAGTCTAGTTGATCCTAGCAAAAATTCATGTAGATGTGAAATCCAAGATGGCCGCCAAATCTAAAAATAGGTTTTTAAAAAAAAAGTTTGTAGCAACTACTTCTTGAAAACTCTAAGGGATATTGCTATGGGACTTTTTCTAAAATGATCAGCATGACATGATGTTGGTCCTTGTCGAAAATCATTTTGATTCTATGTTAAACATGGCTGCCAGCGGCCATCTTTGTTAACATAGAGTTATATAATGAAAACTTGTAGCGACTACTCCTCTGAAACTACTTGACGGATTTTCATGAAACTTCACAGGAATGTTGCTCTTGATGTCTAATTGATCCTAGCAAAATTTCAGGTCGGCCGGAAATTAAAGATGGCCGCCACGGCTAAAAATAGATTTTTAAAAAATAAGTTTGTAGCGACTACTTCTTGAAAACTATAAGAGATATTTATATGGGACTTTTTCTAAAATGATCAGCATGACATGATGTAGGTCCTTGTCGAAAATCGTTTTGATTCGACGTTAAACATGGCTGCCAGCGGCCATCTTTGTTTACATAGAGTTATATAATGAAAACTTGTAGCGACTACTCCTCTGAAACTACTTGACGGATTTTCATGAAACTTCACAGGAATGTTGCTCTTGATGTCTAATTGATCCTAGCAAAATTTCAGGTCGGCCGGAAATTCAAGATGGCCGCCACGGCTAAAAATAGATTTTTAAAAATAAGTTTGTAGCGACTACTTTTTGAAAACTATAAGAGATATTGATATGGGACTTTTTCTAAAATTATCAGCATGACATGATGGTTGTCCGAGTCGAACATTATTTTGATTCGACGTTAAACATGGCTGCCAGTGGCCATCTTTGTTTACATAGAGTTATATAATGAAAACTTGTAGCGACTACTCCTCTGAAAATACTTGACGGATTTTCATGAAACTTCACACGAATGTTGCTCTTGATGTCTAATTGATCCTTGCAAAATTTCAGGTCGGCCGGAAATTCAAGATGGCCGCCATGGCTAAAAATAGATTTTTAAAAAATAAGTTTGTAGCGACTACTTCTTGAAAACTATAAGAGATATTGATATGGGACTTTTTTTAAAATGATCAGCATGACATGATGGTTATCCGAGTCGAACATTATTTTGATTCAATGTTAAACATGGCTGTCAGTGGCCATCTTTGTTTACATAGAGTTATATAATGAAAACTTGTAGCGACTACTCCTCTGAAACTACATGACGGATTTTCATGAAACTTCACAGGAATGTTGCTCTTGATGTCTAATTGATCCTAGCAAAATTACAGGTTGGCCGGAAATTCAAGATGGCCACCATGGCTAAAAATAGATTTTCAAAAAACCAGTTTGTAGCGACTACTTCCTGAAATCAAAATCAATCAGTAGAGCTTCAAGGTCATTGACCTCTTGTTTCTTCTTACTTTCTTGATTTCAGCCCTTTTTTTCCCTTAAAAATAGTCCTATTATCCCTACTTTTTGAAAATCACAAGAACGAAGAAGAAAAAAAATAGCAGTAATATTTATATTCAGTGAGTTAACTACACAATCTTTTATCTTAGATATATTATTTCTTTTGATATTCACCACTGACTCAATTCTGCCTTTGCACCATGGTGACCCAGTTGACTCTTCATCCGGAGGTAATTTTTTAATCCTTGTCACTCGGATGGTAATTTTCTGGAAACCGGTATAAAAATTGCTACTTTATCCCTTCCTTTTTTGCAATGAAAATCCCAAGTTCCCCCTGCTTTTTTGAATTTCGAGCCCTGCTTTATCTATTTTGCTTGAAGGAAAGCCTGTTCATAATACTTACTTTTGACTAAAGTCTTTGGGTGTATAGTGAAGCTGTGTTTCCCTTCTTGGTAGTGTAAGCAGGGCATTCTCTTTGTTTTTGAGTAACAGGGAAAGTTTTAAAAGTAGGCGGGTGATTTGTAGTTCTACTTGTGACGTCTGACATGGCAGACACTTAGGGATCACTTTATCTGTCGTCCATCGTCGTCATCCATCGCACTAAACTGCTACCTAGCTTTGGCCATGACTTGAAAAGCATTTGTCAGACCTATGTTCACAAATCTTCACACACATTTTCTTCTTACCTCGATGAAAGTTGTTACAATACCCAATTACTCTTGACTTTCATTTTGGCAGAGTTATGCTCTTTTTATTAAACTTTAACCTGCAGCCTAACGAAGCTCATAGCTGGCCATAACTTAAAATGTATTTGACCTATGTTCATGAAACTTAACACCCAATCTTCACTAGCTGAAATAAGCACACGGTATTCAACACATGTTCCGGGGAACATCCTTCTTGTGTTGTATTGGGAAATGCTTCATATGGATGTTGATCAGACAAACTAGAGTAAGAAGAATCCCTGTTATGACAAACAAATGGATTTATGCAGATTGATTTTTAGCTCGACTGATCAGAGATCAGCAGAATCAGCAGAGCTTATGCCGAGGTGCGTCGTCCGTCTGTCCGTCCGTAAACTTTTATTTGTAGCGACTACTTTTCTGAAACTACTGGATGGATATTCATGAAACTTTACAGAAATGTTGCCCATGAAGTCTAGTTGATCCTAGCAAAAATTGATGTTGATGTGAAATCCAAGATGGCCACCAAAGCTAAAAATAGATTTTTAAAATACAAGTTTGTAGCGACTACTTCTTGAAAACTATAAGTGATATTGATGTAGGACTTTTTCTAAAATGATAAGCATGACATGATGTTGGTCCTTGTCAAAAATCGTTTTGATTCGACGTTAAACATGGCTGCCAGTGGCCATCTTTGTTTACATAGAGTTATATAGTAAAAACTTGTAGCGACTACTCCTCTGAAACTACTAGGCAGATATTCATGAAACTTTACAGGAATGTGGCTCTAGATCCTAGCAAAATTTCAGATCGGCCAGAAATTCAAGATGGCCGCCACAGCTAAAAATAGATTTTTAAAAAATAAGTTTGTAGCGACTACTTCTTGAAAACTATAAGTGATATTGATTTGGGACTTTTTCTAAAATGATCAGCATGACATGATGTTAATCCTTGTCGAAAATTATTTTGAATCAAAATTAAACCTGGGCACCAGTGGCCATCATTGTTAACATAGAGTTTGTATAGTAAAAATTTGTAGTGACTACTCCTCTGAAACTACTAGACGGATTTTCGTGAAACTTCACAGGAATGTTGCTCTTGATATCTAGTTAATCCTAGAACAATTTCAGGTCGGCTGGAAATTCAAGATGGCCACCACGGCTAAACATAGATATTTAAAAACAAGTTTGTAGCTACTACTTCTTGAAAACTGTAAGTGATATTGATATGGGACTTTTTCTGAAATGATCAGCATGACAAGATGTTGATCCTTGTCGAAAATTATTTTGATTCGACATTAAACAAAAAAATACTTGACAGATTTTTATGAAACTTCACAGGAATGCTGACCTAGCTATCAAAATCTGTCGGTAGAGCTTCAAGGTCATTGACCTCTTGTTAAAAGAATCTAATCTGTATTAATGTCTTTTTAAACAAAATAGTTGTATTCTGCCATTTCACTGTGTTTATTTTCTATCATAACATGCCACTTGCTATTTGCCATTTACGATGTACCGTTTGCTATTTGCCAATTGCTATTTGCCATTTGTGTGAAAAGCGGCTTTTGGTATAAAACGTTTCATTTGCCTTGATTCTCGAAAGTCTTAATACATAATAGATTGCAATACGGGGAACCGGTATAGTATACTGGCAATTGGTAAATAACAGAAAGCAATTGGCAACAGGCTGGTAAATAACAGAAAGCAATTGGCAACAGGCAAATGGCATGTCGTGACCGACATTCCATAAACAAATATTTTGAATTAACGGCATCATAAATTCTAGACATTTGCATAATCACCAAAATGTTTTAACCTTAAGGAATAACACAGGAGTTATCCAAAATTAATGCCTCTACCCCGCCATACAATCGATGGTCATATATGGCCTAAAATTTGCTAAAACTGACGTAAAACACCATTGAAACAAGCAAATTGATTACCTTTCTGTTTTGTAGTCCTATAATGGAAGGGTCGTCCGAGGACTCTGGTGCTCACAGTAAAAGCAGTAATAATCACACGACAATGGACGTACGTTGTCCCCCAAGTACCCTTACACCAGTGCAGGACTGCTCTGAGGACACGATGAGCCTCCTTCATGCTGCAGACGATTGGAACCAGTCGACACACGTGATAGACACGTCCACGTACGTGCCACCAGAGATGGACGAGAAGACGGAGAACCTGATGTCACAGTCTATCTGTATCGTGGATCCCAAAGATCCGTTCGACCGGGAGTCGAAGGAGAGAATGATCAACTCGTTGAGAAAGCCTCTGCTTCATTACGATAACTACAGCATACTTGATGAGTATATGCCAGATATAAGGAAAGGAAACATGGTGTCTCTTGGTAGGTGCACTGTTAAACTTCAGAATTGATTTGTATTTGTTTGGCGTTTATGGGGTTTTAAACGCTAATAGTAATAGTAAATGGAAAATTCCATAAAGCGCCGGTAGTAAATGTAAATAGAAATTCCATGAAGCGTAGTAGTAAATGGAAATGGAAATTCCATGAAGCGCCGGTAGTAAATGGAAATGGAAATTCCATGAAACACAGTAGTAAATATAAATGAAAACTCCATGAGGCGCATTAGCGCTTAATGGTAAATTAGTCTTCACTACCGGCATTTAAAACCGCATAAAAGCGAAAAAAATGTGAATCACATGCTATAATTACATTATTTTCCCGTCACTATGATATCAACAATACCGTTTCTTGGTTCAAGCCTCACCAGTGCAGCTGTGTTTCGTTGGTGTGTTCTTGGGCAAGACACTTTACTTTAGCCTCCATAAACCAGGTGGTCCTGTATATCCTCTGATCATGTTAAAGAACCATAGGAATCTATTCAATAATAAGAGTAGGGTAGGTTCCCTGATTTCTAAGTATCCTTCCCCTCTCTCGGGGGCAGGTCTCTAAATAAACTATAAAGTGTTAGCCATTAAACAACATTCAATTTAATTGTTTGAAATTTGATTCGTGTTTACAATAACTTGACATAGTTAAACTAGTTTTGTACAGGTCATACTCATCAGTAACGTAAATGATTCACAGTTTGAACTAGCTTTATTTTTTAACAATGTTTACGGTCTATGACGTAGTAGGTATGTTTTTGCCGTTGACGGCAAAGAGACCGTAGTGATACATTTGGGATTAAACTAAATTTCAAAGAAGCGCCAGAATAATGTGATAATGTTTATAAAATTACATCTCAGGGCTCGAGGTGTACAACATCAAGGCTAAGATTGGTGAGGGAGGATTTGCCAAGATATATCTGGCCGAGGATGATCAACTAGACTTCGGCACATGTATACTTGACGAGGACATAAAGTCAAATATAGCTATTAAGGTAGGTACATGCACAGGTATGTAGATATGTGAGAAGTATCTTTAATGGGTATCCGGTGAAAATTAAAGGAATTCAGAATTATATGTTTCCCATTTGCATGTGAGCAAACTTAGGCAGCAACATTTTGCAAACTACAGTACTGAACTGGCTCAATTTTTCAAAGAGGAACTTCAGCATTTATGAATTTCTTGTTGCAAAGTGTATTGTGATTAAAACATTTACAACATCCCAGTTGTGGCTTTTGTCTAATTGCAACATTTTTTTTATAGAACATCTTGTTGGTTTTCTTGAATATTATGCGGAATTAAGCGGGCAGTATATTACAATATGTATGGCGAAAATTCCCGAGTTGCGTTTCTTTTTCGCTTCAGTATATAACTGTTTTTGTGTCTGCTGATACAACATCTTGTACCGTCGGTTGGTTGGAAATTCCCTATCTGACCCTGATATGCAGCAATGCATCCAATCATTTTGTGTGTTGAATTGTCGCCAACAATCAACGTTTTATATGTTTATTGGCTGCCATCCGTAAGACCAAATTTTCCATTAAATATGTAGAATGCAGATATTCTTATCTTGTATGCAAGCAAATATGTATCTCATACAGATCTAGCCTGTCTCAGGCCTCGGAATTAACACTAGTCCGGTAGCCTGAGGCTAGTAAAAACGCTGCTGGGCGACCAAATGGAGCCAATGGATAGCATATAATATTTTCGAAATTATTTTTATGTTTTTTTATATGAAGTATGGCCCATGAATAAAGCAATTAGTAATAATTATAATCATGAATTATATTTTTAACAAATATTTTACTCAAGTTCTTCCGCCAATCACATTCGCCACTTTTATTATTTCGTCTCATTTGGCTCCATTGGCGAATCCCAGAGGAGGCCCTGAGTAAACATGTTAATTTCTAGTCCTGCCGTCTGTATATCGGAACATTGCATTCTATCTATAATTAAATCAATAGGGTGCAGTTGTTGATGATGAAACTTCACAAAGATTATAAGAATTTCTCATGCGTATCCAGTACAGACGGGGAATATTCCAACCCAAAGTTAAACTGAGGCACTGCCATATAGCTTTATTCTTAAATGTCAGATGTAAAATAGTACAATGGATAACATTATTTTGGTATGTTTTTAAGTTCCAAATCACTTGGTTTCCTATTTGGGAATTTCAACTGAGGCCATGTAGCGTGTTTCTTAACTGTCAATTGTAAATATTATTTCCCTTATGTTTAAGTTGTAAATCACTAGGTTTCTGGTTATGTTTTCAAAGACTCTTAGGCATTTGTTTCTTCAAGTTCTTGAATTCGCAATTATGTGTTGATAGAAAACTCCAGATTCATAGTTTCTAAAGATTTGTAGGTTACATTAATTCCAATCTCATTAAAATCAGACCCTTTATAACACTACCATACTGTTCGCTACTAAGGATCTGACCACGCACCATTGCAGGTAACGTCAGATTGACCTTATGAGTAGCCAGTCAGATTTCAGCCTACAAAATTGTTTGGTATTGACAGCTTCAATGCGCATATCGCGTTTCAGTAAAACGCTGTGGAGCAGTCTACGCTCAGTATTGAAAGAGACAATGTCCGTAACATTTAGCTTATAAAACACAATAGAATTGCGTTGACTAACATAATACACCAGCCATTGTTGTATATTTCCTGAAATAAAAAAAGATTGACAGAATTTAATAGCGGTACAATTTTTTTTACCGATTTGTGGGATTGAACCCACACTAAAATGACACTCGTGGGTCAGTGGTCGATTAGCTGTCAACTGAGCTAAGCGGGCCAGATGTACTGTGGATTAATATTTAGAATATCTAATGTCGTAATAATTTTGGTGGAGTATATATTTTTAGATCACTTTTTGTCCGTCTGTCTGTTAGCATCTTTATAAAATCGACATCTCCTCTGACACTGCTTGAAGGATTTTGATGAAACTTCATCACAATGTTACTTGGGATAGTCCCTCTCAGATTTGTGTTTTTCGCGGCCGCCAGTCATCCAAGATGGCCGCCATGGCTGAAACTAGGTCAAATTTAAAGAAATTTCAAACGACTTTCTCCTAAACCACGTATTCCATTCTACTGAAATATCATATACATGTTCCTTGGGTTGGCCTCTATCAAGTTTGTGTTTTTCGTTATCGTCGAATAATCAATATGGCCGCCACGGCGACTCAAAGTTTACATAGAGATATATAGGAAAAGGTTAAAAATTACATCTTCTCTGAAACCGCCTGATAGATTTTGATGAAACTTAAGCACAGTGATATTTGGGATAGTCCCTCTCAGATTTGAGTTTTTCGCAGCCGCCAGTCATCCAAGATGGCCACCATGGCTAAAACTAAGTCAAATTTAAAGAAATTTCAAACAACATCTCCTCCGAAACCACTTATTTCATTCTACTGATATATCATTTACATGTTCCTTGGGTTGGCTTCTATCAAGTTTGTGTTTTTCGTTATCGTCGAATAATCAAAATGGCCGCAACGGCGACTCATAGTTTACATACAGTTATATAGGAAAAGGTTAAAAATTACATCTTCTGTGAAACAGCCTGAAAGATTTTAATGAAACTTAAGCACAATGATATTTGGGATAGTCCCTCTCAGATTTGTGTTTTTCACGGTCGCCAGTCATCCAAGATGGCCGCCATGGCTAAAACTGGTCAAATTTAAGTAAATTTCAAACGACATCTTCTTCGTAACCATTGATTCCATTCTACTGAAATATCATATACATGTTCCTTGGGTTGGCCCCTATTAAGTTTGTGTTTTTCGTTATCGTCGAATAATCAAAATGGCCGCCATGGCGACCCAAAATTTACATAGAGTTATATAGGAAAAGGTTAAAAATTACATCTTATCTGAAACAGTTTGAAGGATTTTGATGAAACTTAAGCACAATGATGTTTGGGATAGTCCCTCTCAGATTTGTGTTTTCACGGCCGCCAGTCATCCAAGATGGCCACCATGGCTAAAACTAGGTCAAATTTAAGGAAATTTCAAACGACCTCTCCTAAACCACTTATTCCATTCTTGTGAAATATCATATACATGTTCCTTGGGTTAGCCTCTATCAAGTTTGTGTTTTTCATTATCGTCAAATAATCAAAATTATTGAAAATGGCCGCCACGATAACCCAAAGTTTACATAGAGTTATATATAGGAAAAATGTTTCTTGGGTTGGCCTCTATCATGTTTATGTTTTTGAATCACATCATACAAGTAGAGCGTCTACAGGCCCACTTTGGCCTCTTGTTAAAATACACATGACAGCGATGATTTTCTTCGTAATTTGATGTAAAACATGCCATTCAGTGCATTTCTTTGAATTTATCTTGCTATAACACACGAAGACTATCTTTATTCGGATATAGATCTGTTTTATGTAGATTTTCATTTGTTCAGTTCACTCGAATATCATCTGAAGTGCATATAAAAATCAAATTTCATTGGTTGCTTTGTTGATCTTCTCATGAATATTGATTAGATAATCATAAAAGGTCGATCTGACGTGACCTCAAAGGACGGTCGTAAGATCCAATAGCGGAGAATATCAAAGCGTAATAAGGATATGATTTTAATGAGATTGCATTCATTCCTTGGCAGCAATGCAGTAAAACGCAGAACTTCTAGTGTAGTGTTAAAATTTAGAATTTCTCAAAAGAGAGTGAAAAACAATCTTGTCGCCCATGCAACAAAACTCAAACCAAGTTTGAAAATATGTCATCTGAAAATAAATCGAGCAAAGATATTGTGCAGTAATGTTGGAATACACTTCATTTGTACTGATACAAAATTTCGTATTAACAAGAAAATGAAAAATAAAAAATATATTCATTAAAACCGTAATATGGTTTATTGGAGTTCCATTATGTTTTAGATCATGTACATGTTCTTTATACAGGTAGAAGAGCCTGCCCAGAAGTGGGAGTTTTATATCTGTAACGAACTGCAGGAACGACTTGCTAAGCTGAAGGACCCGGTTGATGTGGTAGGTCTGGTAAATACAGATAACTGATAATACAGTTACATGATATCGATATGATATTGATATATTCAGTTGATTGAGGCAGATCATCTGATTAGACGTGATGCGAAGATATGATATGCCTTTATATTACATATTTGTCTGTGTTTTATATAGGAAATACTGGGAATAGAAAAGCTATATCTACTCGTTTGCTCTACTGGGAAATATCTCCCAGTGGGAGATATTTCCCAGTACGGAACATTGCTCGGCCTTTTCCGTCAGTGACGGAAATGCCAAATGACGTTCCGATTGTTTTACGGACGTCTTCGTCAGATTCCGTCACTAGGAAATAACGATTACGGAAACTAACGAAGAGTTCCGGTTCCACTTGTTTTGTTGGTATGACGTAACGTTGTCTTGGATGATGTAACGTCGTCTTGGCGTTCTCGTGCAAACTGGTGTAAAAAGGCGTGAATCATTAGAAATATTAATAAAATATCATTTTAATTTATGTAATATATAGTTTGATAACCAGTGTTAGTTTAATAACCAGTGTTTTTGAGATACTGAAAATATCTCCCTCGCTAGAGAAATGGCCCCGATATAAGAACTTGTTCTCCGCACTCTTTCTTATATCGGTGCCATTTCTCAACCTCGGGAGATATTTCCCGTATCTCAAAAACACTGGTTATTAAACTCTATGTCAACAAAATGCAATCCATAACATGTATTTCGCAGGATTTTAAATCCAGTATTCTGAGTTTGATCCTAGTGTCAGTAAATTGACATTTTAAAAGTTTGACATCATCCATCAGTTTTCCAGCTTGATGTTTAAGATTATTACGGCAGGACGTCAATTATGGTACACCGGGGTTCAGCTGAGGTAAACACGAGTTCTGCTCCTCCTCAATAGCTATATATTGGCCACTTGTGAGATTGTGGTCTCTATTTAAGAGATCATTATCAGCCTCTCACAATCGCATTATCTTGCTATCACAATTTGGCACTAATTTCATGCTGTGAAGAAACCCTCGTCTATCTCTGGTTCTGACTCGAGGGAATTCAAGGTTTATAATTGAGATCACTGCAGCGTGAGAAAAAATACATTTATGAGATTTGCACCCATTTATAGATGTGAATTTCTCACAGCTGGACCATCGACCAGAGATTCGAATTTCTGGAGAAATCGCACATCAGATATTTTCCTTATATTGCCGTCCATTGCCTTGTCCTGGGTGTGTTTTAAAGGAACAACCTCAATCAGTTTATGATGGCGGGAGGTGTACAGTACTGGTTTTACCCAGGAAAAGTGGGTGGTGTGCCTCCACCACAAAAAATCAACCATCATAAATAACCTTGCAATGATGTAAAACACCATACAAACAGAACAAACAATCAATCAGTTTATCTTCAATAATGTTCGTATATTTAAAGTGAACTGTACATTTTAATCATTTCAGCGCCCAGCCATGATGCAGATTAGTAACGGGTATTTTTTCCAGAACGGCAGTTGTCTCGTTACGGAATATCAGCCCTACGGAACACTGCTGGTATGTTTTTGTGTTGCCTGACTGTATGCATGGCAGTTGCATAGGAATTTAAAATATACACAATAATTATCCCATAGAAATGACTTGGCTTTATGCTAGATGCTGTGAGGATTCAATATAATTTTAAAGCTATAGACCATTGTTAATATTCAGCCTTTCTCTTAATGGGTCATAATCAACACTCTCACAAATTTGATACCAAGTAACTTGACAAGACGTACATCTTGAGTTTGTCAATTTCTTCCCAGATGCCAGATTGGCATGATGCAGATTACTAAGTACTTTGTGAGATTATCCGTGAATTTGCAGCTGTACTTTAAGGACATTTTAAATATTTCTTGCTCTTACAGTCGGATGTAACTTGTTTAAGTTATTTTTGAAATAAGTTAAACAAGTTATTTTCAGGAACACAATTATTTTCCTTTGACACAGAGTAAGAGTTCATTCCTTTTACTTTTGGTAAAATAACTTAGTTGCTGCAGTAATAAAGTCCAAGCAATAAATCCTTTCAACAGAACACTTGACCGTCTTAATTAAATGATGATGGCACCATTAGGTATAATTGCCCTAGAGTTAATTAATTACCGGTTTTGTTATGTAACATGTACCATCTTTAAGAGCTTGCATGTGTAAAACAATTTATAAACGTTGTTCAAAAGAAGTAATGGAAAACTAGTTAACAGCAAAAGTATATGTTACAGGAAATTTCTGGTTTGGATAGAAAACAGATTTAAAAAAATAGAATAGATGTAAATGAATGTATATCCGAAAATAACATGTTGCAGTTATTTTGGAAAAAAACAGGAAACTGTACTAACCTAAATGAATTATTTCAAAAATATCCTCTCTTAAACCATTTACTTGACTATTCTTGCATACCGGACAAGTATATCCGTCATTTTACCGGGGCTAGATATTTCCATCACCCTAGGGTCGAGATAAAATTCACGCGCGCGCCAACATCCGGTATGCAGGAAAATATGTAAAACGTTAGTAGCTGGCGTCGTCGACGCACAACATGTCTCTGATATTTAAGAAAAATAATCTATCATGGGTATTCGGTTCAGATAGGGAACTATCATGGGTATTCGGTTCAGATAGGGAATTCCAACCCTCGGTATAAGTGTTTTAATCGGAACCTCGGCACAGCCTCGGTTCCGAAAAACACTTGTACCTCGGGTTGGAATTCCCTATCTTCACCGGATACCCATGAAAGAGTCTTATAATCTCATACCACTCGAGTGTCTTCAGGCCCCTTTGGGCCTCTTGTTTTGAGATCGCATTCCCATCTCTGACCTCACCTTGTCCAATATCGTATGATCGGACACAATTTGTTTGCATTACAGGATCTAGTGAACAAGTGCAAGAGTGTACAGTCGGAGGCGATGTCGCAGCACCTGGAGCCGGTCATGGCATATATGACTATAGAGCTGCTACATATGGTGGAGAACATGCACAGGTGTAATATCATACACGGGGACATCAAGCCAGATAATTTCTTGGTCCTACAGTTGTAAGTAATTTAGTATTAACATCAAGAGTGATGCTTAAGATATATGTGGGCTTTTATTGATGAGTGCACAGGGCTCTGGAAATATGGTTGCCCGACGCCCCGGGCAAGTGGATTTTCGGTACGGGCAGGTGACCTACGTAAATCTGGTTGTCCGTCACTTGCCCGATGGACGTTTCAGCATTAGATAAAAAATCGAGGGAAAATTTGCCTCGACTTGGAAGTTTGCCAATAATTGCTGCGCAATTACTGATGTGTCGTAAAACTGACCTGTGTTGTTCGTGATTGTTTAATCCCTCCCACTTGACAGCTTATCAGAATTTGATTGCCCGATTGCATGGTGAATGAAAGAATCAGATGATCAACAAAACAGATATGACTAATAGAAGGTTGTTCTAAAACAGATATGGGGCCCGCCATTTTCAGAACTATGATGTCATAGTTCCATATTACCTTTTTTGGAATAATGATAAATATCATTTAAAGCAAAGAAATCACTGCAAATGAATGCAAAAACCTTTAAAACTGGTCATATAAAGCATTATTGCCATTAAGAATACATATTATCATACAGTTGCTGTCATTTTCGGCCGGGATGACGAGTTGTCCATCGTCGGTCAACTTTTGGTTCGTTAAGACGATAGAGCCTTCATTTTTCATAGGATCTTTACCATACTTTACCAGATTGTTAATATCGATGAAAGCTCGGACAAGTTCGAAAACTGGCCAGATCGGACCAATAACACTGGAGTTATGGCCTTTGGTTTAGTTAAAAACGCTATATTTTGCAGCGTTAAGACGATAGGGCCTTCATTTTTCATCCGATCTTTTCCAAACTTTACCAGATTGTTAATATCAATGAAAGCTCGAACCAGTAACACCGAAGTTATGGCCCTTGTTTTGCTGAAAAAATGCCATATTCTGCCTTGTGAACACTAGCAACTTCATTTTGTATTTGATATTTACCAAACTTAGCCAGATTGTTGATATTGGTGCAAGCTCAGACAATTTCGAAAACCAGCTATATCGGATCAGGAACAACATAGTTATGTCCCTTGAATTATGAAAAATGCAATTTCCAGCCTTGTGAACACCCTAGCGCCTTCGTTTGGTATTCGAGGGGCGTCCATGGCCGAGTGGTTAGAGTCTCTGACTTGAAATCACTTGCCCCTCACCGCTGTAGGTTCGATCCCTCAGGGGCCTAGGAATCTTTATGTGAGGAAGCTATCCAGCTGGCTTGCGGAACGTCGGTGGTTCTACGCAGGACCCGCCCGTGCGCGAAAATTGCCCGGAGGGGCACATGGGGTCTTCCTCCACCAGTGGAAGCTGGAAAGTCGCCATATGACCTTAGCTGTTGGTGCGACTATGAAATCCAATTCAATCAATCGTTTGGTATTCAATCTTTCCCAAACTTGGCCAGATTGTTGATATCAATGAAATCTCGGACGAGTTTGAAAATCAGCCAGATCGAGCCAGTAACACTGGAGTTATCCAGTGGTCCTTTTTCAGTAGTTGGTAATTTACACTGGATACAAAACCCAAGGGGTTGTGGGTTAATATCTCACTGGAGGCATATATATATTTATTTTTTTATGCCTCCGAAGGGTGGCATATAGTAGTTGCACCATCTATCAGTCCGTCCGTCCGTCCGTCAGTCTGTCCAACCATGTCGGGTCAATAACTGACATTCCAGGACTGATTTTCAAATAACAGGGCACAAGTGCTCACACAACAAGACGACGTGTCGCACGCAAATTCCAGGTCTGTGGCTCCAAGGTCAAGGTCACACTTAGAGGTCAATGGTAAAAAAGAAGTGCTTTCGTGTCTTGTTTTTCAGAACTCTCAATAATAAAGATGGTTTGGCTGTGTTGCTACATTACAGAGCCAAATACAGATATTACCTGTGCTGAAATGGGATCCAACAGCATTTGATGTTATTAAATCATATCTCTCTCTCACCACAGTCCCCGGCTCCCAGTCAGCTTAGAACCAGCCACAGTGTTTGGTAGTTCCAGTAGATTTGTACAGTTGATAGACTTTGGTCAGAGTATAGACATGACCAAGTACCCGGCTGGTACCACGTTCCTCGCCAAGGTGAACACACAGTGCTTCCAGTGCATAGAGATGAAAACCAACAGGCCGTGGACATACCAGGTTTGTAGGTTTTTATGTGCATGACGGGTCATCTTTTTTTTCCTCACCCATTGTGGCAAATATGCTTTAAAAGGTTTTACAAAAAAGCAGTATAAGATGGAGGGAAATCTTGTGTGGCTTCTACTGCAATTTGTTTTTCAGTCACCCAACCTATTTTGTTCTCCACATATACAGGTGCTACAGAATTGTTGGTTATTACGTCTGTTATTTGTATAGTTCAATATAAAACATACATGTGGTATTGTCAATTTGGTTTAACTATGCCTGTTCAAATTTGCAGTATCAGTTTTGAAGGAGATGATTTTTTGCAGACGTTCACATTTTTCATGACATATAAATCATGACATATTATAGCGGCATACACATTATGCAGAAGAAAAAAAAAACATCTTTGGTCTAGCCAGGACGATAAATGTTTTGATATTCAGTCGGTATATGATCACTATTTCAGATGGACTTGTTTTGTCTAGTGGGGACGATACAGGTTTTGATATTCAGTCAGGGTTTGGTCTAGCCGGGACTATACATGTTTTGATATTCAGTCAGTTCATGATCATTATTTCAGACGGACCTGTTTGGTCTAGCTAGGACGCTATATGTTTTGATATTCAGTCGGTGTATGATCACTTTATCATATGATCACTATTTCAAACAGACCTGTTTGGTCTAGCCAGGATGATACACGTTTTGATATTCAGTCAGTATATAATAACTATTTCAGACAGACCTGTTTGGTCTAGCTGGGACGATACATGTTTTGATATTCAGTCAGTATATGAAGGTGTATCAGACGGGAGAAGAATGGAGAATGACCTCGAGTTTTGTAAGGTAGGGAAAAATCTTCATATAATGATTACCGGTAGTTAAAGTCTTCATATCAGAGTTAGTTAAAAATGCAATGGCAGCAAGTTAGGGAAAATGACTTAATTTCTTTTTCTCTCAATTTTTTGATGGTTAAATTATCACTTTTGCTTTCTCTGAAATATACTTAAGGAAAATGCACAGTTTGTATATATATATATATAATAAAGCATTTTGTTTAATACATAAATTTGTTTATAAACTCAAAGACCTGTTATAATGCTAAATCGCTGAAATAAATGTCAAGTTGATAATAGGGTAGTGGATGTTGTTTCAGCTCTCCACAGACAAAGATTGATTCCCCACTTGGAAACACTTTAAAACCTGTTAATTATGGAATAATTCCTGAGAGAGTCAGTGTGTTTGTTCTTCCTTGAATTAGCAATGAATAAAAGAACAACAAGAAACACGAAAATTCCACGAAAACCAGGTTTTACAAGCGCTATTTTTAGTAACAGTGACCTTGACGCCAGTGACCCCAAATGCAATCCCAAGCTTCCTTTCCATATAAGCTACCTACCCTGCAAGTTTCATAGCAATACCTCATTCCTAACAAAAGTTATCTGAGGAAAACCGGGTTACAAAAGCAGAATCTGAAGGTGGAAAAAAGATTAAAGGTCTATTTAAAACTGATTATTTTTTATTTTTAAATGATTTCCCATGTATTTTTGTTGTTTACAGAAACTGGAACTCAGATTTATGGAAGAAGTTGTTTCACACGTTACTGAACATTCCCAGCTGTGATGAGATCCCCGATTTGTCGGTGATCCGCCGTGAGTTTGAAGAATACTTTGTCACGAACCTGCTGCAGAAGTATAATCAGCAGTGTGCATCCTTTAACAAAACCATTCTCAGTAACAGGAAAATAGCACCCTGATCATGTGATGTAACATTCTCTGTGCCGCAACAAATTGACTACCATGATAAAAGTTGTGAATGATTGTTCACTGATGGCAACATAACATCATTTTAGATAGAGAAGAATAGGGATTGTGATTCTGAAGCTGTCGATTTGAGATGATAGAACTTTTAACAGACTAAATGAAACGGTCAGATGAGTGTTTCTTTATACACATATTGACACTATTCTAAAAGTGGGAGGACAGTGCCTGTTCACTGATGGCATTGTTCTACACATGATGTCAATTGCAGATGATGTAAAGAAACAGTAATGTAAGACATTGTATTTTACAAGATGCAAGTTTTTATCAGGAAAATCTTCTGATTAGCATCTACAGTATGAGTGAACATTATCGCCTGCAAAACACTAGTACTAGTTTCGGGTGGAGTACAAATGAGGTTTGCCAGTCACACTTTGCATTCCTGGGGCATAACTTTAAAACTGCTCACGGCTTGCTACACCTGTTAAGGGCTATTCCATTAAAACATACATGGGACCCCAGGAAAGCATTTTTTGTAATCATAGATGCAAAATTGAGTTAAAACAAATTGATTTTTATCCGTAAAATATGGTTCACCAATAGATGCTTATTAAATTCCTTCCTCAGGTTTCTGGTATTTTTTAGTGAAATAGCCCTAAGCGAGAAGCCTTATGGTGCTTTTGATATACAGAATTTCTAATATCAGTATGTTTGACTTTCTGTTGAAACAGTCCATATGTTGATATGTCCAGTAGTTTGTTTGAGGAGCATCTTCAAGCCTTCATGACACTTTCTACATATCTATGTTGCCTATGGATTTTATCAGTGTTTTGACATTCCATGGAAATGCATAACTCTCAAACCATTAAATGTATCTTTGTGAAACTTGAAATACAAAGCTAATATCAAGTGGTCTCAACATATTTGCCCCATGTTGTTCACGGACAAGAATAGGACCACTGCTTATCCAGACAGAGGGGTAAAATCTCCTCGAATTATGTTCATTTTGTCATCTAAGCCCATTCTGCATATCTTTATTTTGATGTAAATGGGGAATCGGTCTGGAATATTCATTCCTGTAGGCGCCATATAACCTTTTTGTGTTGGTGTGCCATAAAAACCCAATTTAAATTCAACTCGTCTACATTTTTGCCATTTCCATGGAAACAAGATTGTGCATTAATTTTGTTAATTTGTCAGCATGTTTATTTCTGGATTTTGCTCAAAAATTATTCAAGGAATCTTGATAAATACATTAAAATGATGGCTTAATTGTGCCTACCTAGGTCATTCTAACATTAATGGATACAAGTTTGTCATTTATTTAAATGTTCTGTCCAGAACATACTGATCAAGAGTTTCTTATGAAAAGTGTTTCATTTAACATATTGGCCTACTGGTGCTTCTGTCGTTATTAGTTCACAACTCTTTCTGTCATCAAAATAGTCCTATGTGAATCCCGGGCAAAAATAGTGCCACTGCTTTTCCAGGCAGAGGGGTAAAATCTCCCCGAATTCTGGTTCTTTTTGTCATTTTTGCCATGTTCATTAGAGGTCTTCATCATCCCTGAGACTGCATTGTTTCAGGTGCTACTTAAATAGTGGCAGAAAACAATAATCGTGGCTCCAGCAAAAAAAGGAGTGTTTACAATATAATTGTTTCAGGTGCTTCTAGAGTAGTGGCAGAAAACAATAATAGTGGCTCCAGCAAAAAATGGAGTGTTTACAATACAATTTACAGCAACTCTTGTATGTGTGAAGGTTCTAGGCCCATTCTGCATATTTTTAACTAGATTTAAAAAGAGAGTGAGTCTGGAATGTTCATTCCTATTGGCGCCATATAATTTTTTTGTTGGTGTGCCGTAAAATCCCAATTCAAATCATCAAAATAAACAATACCGGGTGATGGAGAATATCAATTACTGCATGTTTTTGTTATATTTTAATACTATTATTGTAACTATTCTGGATGATGCCCTGAGAGAACCTTGAATGAATGTTCATATGATATTTAATGCAACATCATTCATTTAATATTGATCTGGAATTGGTTAACAGGGAGGTTTATTGTATATGCGTGTTGTATGTATGGCACATTGTGTTGTCAGTACTTGTGATAACTGTTTGTATGCAATATTTATTGACCAGCATGAATTATATCCATCTATACCGAATGTGTTCAGTGTAAATGTTGTAGTTTAGTATACAAATTATTTCTTTGTATGGAAGGATAACCACTTTGTAAATATATGTTTACCAAATGTGTTCTTAAAAATGAAGAAGATTAAAGAAAAAAACCAAAATAAAATGCACTGAAAACATTAGACTTGTTTTTATTATAATTAATAGTTCCCTATAAATCTGACTAACCCCACAGATTTCTGTAGGGGGTCAGTAACAAACCCAATAACTGATTTATTGCATCGAGCACCTTTTTTAAGGCAAACACCGATTTTTAACCCATTTTAATGGAGCGTCAACGTCATGGAGACGTTAGCGCAATTGACGTCATGACCAGTACAGTTTAAAAACATTATTAATTTACTTATTATGTTTGTTACTAACGCTTTAAAGAACTATTAACTTTGAATCAGAATTGTAGTCCATATTGTTTTAGTGACCCTCTATGAAATCTACAGACCCACTATAGAAAAATAGGGGGTCACCACGTGACCGCACTTGACCAATGTGATGCCTAGAATTTTGTGCGAGGTGCAATAATTAAAATTGTGTTGGCCCCAGTTGGCGATTGTTGTCACAAGAGGTAGAACTCCCCCACTGTGGCCTGGAAACTGAATACAATTGTTTTGTATTGAATGTGGATCTTGATATTCATTTCCAGCAATCGTCTTCATCTCCAGTAGTCATTTATTGCTCGTCACCATTCCCCGTTTCAAACCGATGTGACCTAAGCAGTTAAAGGGTTGTAAAACACCATTCATTATTTACAAAATGTACGATTCTCCGAGATGAGATTCTCTTTTAATGCCACATCACTTGTCAGAAAACATGCCTTGTCCAGTGTCTGGCCGTCGTTAGCCACAGCTTCAAACGACTTCTCAGAAACTGCTTGATCAATTTTAACCAAACTTCACCTGGATGATCCTTAGATGAATGGTTTTTAGATTTGTTAAAATTAGGTCCGCGGGACATCCCAAATAGCCGCCATTACCATATAATTGTTGAAACTTTAAAAAATAACTACTGGACAGATTTTGACAGTTTTTCTTTTAATATGATCGCCAATGCCTAAACTATCAAATTGGCCGTGTTCCGGGAATCCAAAGTTTGTATATGGCGATTTTGCTTGTTTTTCATAGACTTATATAGGAAAAACTTAAAAAATCTTCTCTGAAACCACAAGTCACAGCTCTCATGTGTTACATGTAGCATCAGCTTATGGTCCTCTACTTTTTTTGTTCAAATGGTGACTGGTCAAATTTGGCCTTGCCCTGGGGGTCACAGGTTTACATTGACTTATATCGGATTTTTTTTTAAAAAATCCTTTTGTGATACTACAAGAGCCAGAGATTTAATATTTTGCATTTACTATAAGCTTTAATTGGTCCTGTACCAATTTTGTTCAAATGGTGATCATAGGGTCACATTTGGCCCCGCCCCAGGGGTCACATGTTTTACATAGACTTAATAGGGAAAAACTTTAAAAATCTTCTCCGCAATTGCAAGAGCCAGAGGTTTAATATTTTGCTGCTATATTCAAATGGTGACCCTGGTGTCACATTTGGCCCCGCCCCAGGATTCACATCATTTATATAGACTGGTATAGGGAAATACTTACAAAATCTTCTCTGAAACTACAAGAGCCAGAGGTTTAATATTTTGCATTTACCATAAGCTTATGGTCCTCTACCAAGCTTGTTCAAATGGTGATCCTGGAGTCACATTTGGCCCCGCCCCAGGGGTCACATTTTACATAGACTTATATAGGGAAAATCTTTTTAACTGAAACTATGAGAGCAAGAGGTTTAATTTTTAGCTCTACTCATCAAAGATCAGCAGAGCTTATGCCGTGGTGTGGTCTCCGTCGGTAAACGTTTTTTTGTAGCGACTACTCTGAAACTACTGGATGGATTTTTATGAAACTTTACAGAAATGTTGCCCATGAAGTCTAGTTGATCCTAGCAAAAATTCATGTTGATGCGAAATCCAAGATGGCCACCAAAGCTAAAAATATATTTTTAAAAAACAAGTTAGTAGCGACTACTTCTTGATAACTATAATTGATATTGATATGGGACTTTTTCTAAAATGATCAGCAAGACATGATGTTGGTCATTGTCAAATATCGTTTTGATTTGACATTAAACATGGCTGCCAGCGACCATCTTTGTTTACATAGAGTTATATAATAAAAACTTTTTCCGAAATGACTGGCACAACATGAAGTTTGTCCTAACCAAAGTTCATTTTGATTGGATGTCAAACATGGCCACCAGCGTCCATCTTCGTTTACATAGAGTTTTATAGGAAACACTTGTGCTGACTACTCCTCTGAAACTACTCGACGGATTTTCATGAAAATTCACAGGAATGTTGCTCTTGATGTCTAGTTGATCCTAGCAAAAAGTCAGGCCTTTTCTAAAATGATCAGCATGACATGATGTTGATCCTTGTCGAAAATCATTTTGATTCGACATTAAACCTCGCCGCCAGCGGCCATCTTTGTTTACATAGAGTTATATAATAAAAACTTGTATCGACTACTCCTCTGAAACTACTTGACGGATTTTCATGAAACTTTACAGGAATGTTGCTCTTGATGTCTAGTTGATCCTAGCAAAGATGGCTGCTATGGCTAAAAATAGATTTAAACAAGAAATATCACTAAGTGATAAATGCCCCCGAAGTGTCCTTTGACCTCTAAGTATGACCTTGAACTTGGAGCCATGGACCTGGATTTTGTGCACGATACGTTTGGTTGTGGTGAGCACTTGTGCGAAGTTATTTGAAAATCCATCCAGGCATGCAAAAATTAATTGACCGGACACGATTTTACCTTTGACCTCTAAGTGTGACCTTGACCTTGGGGCCACAGACCTGGATTTTGTGCGCGACACATTGTCTTGTGATGAGCACTTGTTCCAAGTTATTTGAAAATCCGTCCATGAATGCCAGAGTTATTGACCGGACACAATTTTACCTTTGACCTCTAAGTGTGACCTTGACCTTGAAGACCTGGGTTTTGCGCGCGACACGTCTTGTTATGGTGATCACTTGTGCCAAGTTATTTAAAAATCACTGCAAGGGTTGTGACGTTACGATCCGGACACGAAATTGCCTACCTGTTTTTGACCTATGAACTGCAAGTGTGACCTTGACCTTTGAGGTACGAACCTGGGTTTTGCGCACGACACATCGTCTTGTTATGGTGATCACTTGTGCCAAGTTATTTAAAAATCCCTGAAGGGGTTGTGACGTTACGGTCCGGACACGAAATTGGGTACTTGTTTTTGACCTACGAACTTCAAGTGTGACCTTGACCTTTGAGATACGGACCTGGGTTTTGCGCGCGACACATCGTCTTGTTATGGTGATCTCTTGTGCCAAGTTAATCAAAAACCCGTATAGGGGTTTTGAAGGTAAAGTCCGGAGACGAACTGCGAAATGACAGACAGACAGACAGAATCCGGACAGACAGACGATTACTATATGCCCCCAAAAATTCAAAATTGAAAATTTTCGGGGGCATAAAAAACCAACTATTTGTAACGACTACTTACTAAAAACTATAAGTGATATTTGATATGGGACTTTTTCTAAAATGATCAACATGACATGATGTTGGTCCCTGTTGAAAATTATTTTGATTCGACAATGGCTGCCTCGGCCATATTTGTTTACATAGAGTTATGTAGTAAAAACTTGTAGCGACTACTCTAAAACTACTTGACAGATTTTCATGAAACTTCACAGGAATGTTGATCTTACTATCAAAAACCTATCAGTAGAGCTTCAAGGTCATTGACCTCTTGTTACGAAGATCCTCAGGTGATCAATTTAGGGCCATCTTGGCCCTCTTGTTTGACTTTTCAAACAAGTCAACTTCAGCCTAAATAAGTTGTATATCAGTCAAACAGACATTTTTAGTGGTAAATAAAATAACCTCACTTTTCTCAAAAATGTGGTCTGTGATAGGAAATTTATAATGCAAAATTATTTTGCGTCAAATTTATTTATTTTTTAAGAGATTGTTATTATCAATGAAAGTTCGAAAACCAGCTAGATCGGACCAGGAACACCTGAGTTATGTGCCCTTGAATTATGCCATTTTCAGCCTTGTGAACACTCTAGCGCCTTCGTTTTGTATTCGATCTTTCCCAAAATTGGCCAGATTGTTGATATCAATGAAAGCTCTAAAGAGTTTGAGAACCAGCCAGATTGAATCAGTAACACCGGAGTTGTTACAATTGTACTACTATGGTTGCCAGATTGACTGGCACAAGGACATCTTGTTACAATTGTACTGCTATGGTTGCCAGACTGACTGGCATAAGGACATTTTGTTACAATTGTACTGCTATGGTTGCCAGACTGACTGGCAAAAGGACATCTTGTTACACTTGTACTGCTACAGTTGCCAGACTGACTGGCATAAGGACATCTTGTTACAATTGTACTACTATGGTTGCCAGACTGACTGGCATAAGGGCATCTTGTTACTAATGTACTGCTATGGTTGCCAGGACATCTTGTTACACTTGTACTGCTATGGTTGCCAGACTGACTGACATAAGGACATCTTGTTACACTTGTACTGCTATGGTTGCCAGACTGACTGGCATAAGGACATCTTGTTACACTTGTACTGCTACGGTTGCCAGACTGACTGGCATAAGGACATCTTGTTACACTTGTACTTCTACGGTTGCCAGACATATTGTTACACTTGTACTGCTATGCTTGCCAGACTGACTGGCATAAGGACATCTTGTTACACTTGTACTGCTATGGTTGCCAGACTGACTGGCATAAGGACATCTTGTTACACTTGTACTGCTACGGTTGCCAGACTGACTGGCATAATGACATCTTGTTACACTTGTACTTCTACGGTTGCCAGACTGACTGGCATAAGGACATCTTGTTACACTTGTACTTCTACGGTTGCCAGACTGACTGGCATAAGGACATCTTGTTACAATTGTACTACTATGGTTGCCAGACTGACTGGCATAAGGGCATTTTGTTACTAATGTACTTCTATGGTTGCCAGACTGACTGACATAAGGACATATTGTTACACTTGTACTGCTATGGTTGACAGACTGACTGGCATAAGGACATCTTGTTACACTTGTACTGCTATGGTTGCCAGACTGACTGGCATAAGGACATCTTGTTACACTTGTACTGCTATGATTGCCAGACTGACTGGCATAAGGACATCTTGTTACACTAGTACTGCTATGGTTGCCAGACTGACTGGCATAAGGACATCTTGTTACACTTGTACTGCTATGGTTGCCAGACTGATTGGCATAAGGACATCTTGTTACAATTGTACTGCTATGGTTTCCAGACTGACTGGCATAAGGGCATCTTGTTACTAATGTACTGCTATGGTTGCCAGACTGACTGGCATAAGGACATATTGTTATTACTTGTACTGCTATGGTTGCCAGACTGACTGGCGTAAGAACATCTTGTTACACTTGTACTGCTATGGTTGCCAGACTGACTGGCATAAGGACATTTTGTTATACTTGTGCTGCTATGGTTGCCAGACTGACTGGCATAAGGACATCTTGTTACACTTGTACTGCTATGGTTGCCAGACTAACTGGCATAAGGGCATCTTGTTACAATTTTACTGCTTTGGTTTCCAGACTGACTGGCATAAGGACATCTTGTTACAATTGTACTGCTATGGTTTCTAGACTGACTGGCATAAGGGCATCTTGTTACTAATGTACTGCTATGGTTGCCAGACTGACTGGCATAAGGACATATTGTTATACTTGTACTGCTATGGTTGCCAGACTGACTGGCGTAATAACATCTTGTTACACTTGTACTGCTATGGTTGCCAGACTGACTCACTGGCATAAGGACATTTTGTTATACTTGTTCTGCTATGGTTGCCAGACTGACTGGCATAAGGACATATTGTTACACTTGTACTGCTATGGTTGCCAGACTGACTGGCATAAGGGCATCTTGTTACAATTTTACTGATATGGTTGCCAGACTGACTGGCATAAGGACATTTTGTTACAATTGTACTGCTATGGTTGCCAGACTGACTGGCAGAAGAGCATCTTGTTACAATTGTACAACTATGGTTGCCGGACTGACTGACAAAAGGGTATCTTGTTACAACTGTACTGCTGTGGTTGCCAGACTGACTGACAAAAGGGTATCTTGTTACACTTGTACTGCTGTGTTTTCTCGACTGACTGGCAGAAGGGCATCTTGTTACAATTGTACTACTGTGGTTGCTGGACTGACTGGCAGAATGGTATCTTGTTACAATTATACTGCTGTGGTTGCCAGGCTGACTGACAGAAGGGCATCTTGTTACACGTGTACTGCTATGGTTGCCAGACTGACTGGCATAAGGGCATCTTGTTACAATTTTACTGCTTTGGTTTCCAGACTGACTGGCATAAGGACATCTTGTTACAATTGTACTGCTATGGTTTCTAGACTGACTGGCATAAGGGCATCTTGTTACTAATGTACTGCTATGGTTGCCAGACTGACTGGCATAAGGACATATTGTTATACTTGTACTGCTATGGTTGCCAGACTGACTGGCGTAAGAACATCTTGTTACACTTGTACTGCTATGGTTGCCAGACTGACTGGCATAAGGACATTTTGTTATACTTGTTCTGCTATGGTTGCCAGACTGACTGGCATAAGGACATATTGTTACACTTGTACTGCTATGGTTGCCAGACTGACTGGCATAAGGGCATCTTGTTACAATTTTACTGATATGGTTGCCAGACTGACTGGCATAAGGACATTTTGTTACAATTGTACTGCTATGGTTGCCAGACTGACTGGCAGAAGAGCATCTTGTTACAATTGTACTACTATGGTTGCCGGACTGACTGACAAAAGGGTATCTTGTTACAACTGTACTGCTGTGGTTGCCAGACTGACTGACAAAAGGGTATCTTGTTACACTTGTACTGCTGTGTTTTCTCGACTGACTGGCAGAAGGGCATCTTGTTACAATTGTACTACTGTGGTTGCTGGACTGACTGGCAGAATTGTATCTTGTTACAATTATACTGCTGTGGTTGCCAGGCTGACTGACAGAAGGGCATCTTGTTACAATTGTACTGCTGTTGTTGCTGGACTGACTTGCAGAAGGACATCTTGATACACTTGTAATGCTGTGGTTGCTGGACGGACTGGCAGATGGGTATCTTGTTACATTTATACTGCTGTGGTTGCTGTACTGACTGGCAGAAGGGTATCTTGTTACATTTGTACTGCTGTGGTTGCTGGACTGACTGGCAGAAGGGTATCTTGTTACATTTGTACTGCTGTGGTTGTTGGACTGACTGGCAGAAGGGTATCTTGTTACATTTGTATTGCTGTGGTTGCTGGACTGACTGGCAGAAGGGTATCTTTTTACATTTGTACTGCTGTTGTTTCTGGACTGACTGGCATAAGGGTATCTTGTTACAATTGAACTGCTGTGGTTGCCAGACTGACTGGCAGAAGGGTATCTTGATACACTTGTAATGCTGTGGTTACTGGACTGACTGGCAAAAGCATGTCGTTACTATTGTATTGCTATAGTTGCCAGACTAACAGAAAGGTATCTCGTTACTACTGTTCCGCTATGGTTGCCAAACTGACAGGCAGAAGGACATGTCGTTACTATTGTATTGCTATAGTTGCCAGACTAACTAACAGAAGTGTATCTCGTTACTACTGCATTTTCTTCCATGATTTAGGGTTCTTTATGTACGTGTATTATAAAGCCTGCAATATATACAATCACATTTAACAAACAATTACAACATGAATGACTTTGCAGCCATTACAGAAATACATTATCTACAAAGGTGGCAATTTCATTTGTATACCAAACAATCGAGAACTCGCCAGACAAATCCATATTTAGGTTCTGCAACCAAATATATACCAAGAATCTAATAGCTGTAGAATATATAAAACTACATTCTCAATCAGACCTTTACAAGTCTATAGATAACTATTAAAATATATTTTAATACATCCCTGTACTGAAATCAGGTGTTTCTCTTAGAGAAGGTAGGCAAAGACTGAGTTAGTTAGAGTTATCATGCCATGCAGTGTTAGGGGTGACCTAAGTTAGTTTTCACTCACTCCTGTCAACCAAGCTGTATTTGTACAATAACGCAGGTTAGCTCAGTCGGTAGAGCATCGGAACGGTAGTCCGAATGTCCCGGGTTCGAGCCCCGGTCTGGTTGCACATTTTTCTAGCCCTGTGACATTTGGCGCCCAACGGGGGACCGTGACTGAGTAAACTTCGAGAAACATGCAATACTTTGGTTTCCAAACTGACCGGCAGATGTGTGGGTATTTTGTTATAAGTGTACTGCTGACAGTGGTTCCAAGATGGACTAGCAAATGGTACACTTGTACAGTTATAGTTGCCAGACTGACTAGCATAATGGCATCTCGTTACAGGTTGCAGGAAAATCAATTTGTGAGAATAGGTTAATTTTATATCTTCTACGATTTTTATAACTAGCCCAAGTTATCGTAATTTTAGCGTCTCGCTATGGCCTTAGTGTGCAAGTGCAGTCCCCTAGCACAATATCATAATCAATACTTGAGAACAAACTTCTTTTTTACGTTTCATTGATTCTGGTTAAGGTTGTTCATAAGCACCACTAACCCTGGACTTAATACACGCATACATCTAGAAGTACATTCATACCAAAAGTAGGTCACCATGACTGACCTTCAACTACTTTTTCACTTAATTAATTCCGAGTTTTTTTTATTATCTCCGTATCTCCACCATCAGTCATATACAGGTACATCAAAGCGCCTTTTCAATAGCCTTTAACTCTTCAAACTTCATACACAACATGACCCCTGCATTGTTTCAGGTGCCATCTCGCTCACATCACTAAGAGCAGTGGCAGAAAAACAATAAACGTGGCTCCAGCGTAAATGGAGTTTTTACGATAGAATTTGCAGCAACTCTGCAGTTCAGGGTGAGAAGGTTCTAGGCCCATTTTCCATATTTTATCTCGATGTACATGGAAGATGAGCCTGGCATGTTCATGCCTGTTAGGCGCCATATAACCTGTAATGTGTTGGTGCGCCTTAAAACCCCAATTCAATTCAATTCATACACAAACATATCTAGATGAGCGAAATATATTAATAACTTAAACATGTCACGATCGCCTACTGTTGACTCTACTAGTAAACGATTCAAATAAAGCTAGAAAATGTGCCACTTTAGCATTGTCTGTCGCATAAAACATTAATGTATGTCAAGGTCATTCTGTTTGACATTGTTCATATGATATCCTGTAGATTATAGTATGATTTGTATAGCTGTTTTACGTGAAACCAATTACATTAATTGAACAAATCAACTAATATGACAAATTGGTCAATGTCATTCACATTGACTTACTTGTGGTTTAAATACGTATGGTGCGTTTTACAGTTTAAAAGCTGTTTGGCAGTTGTGAGAAATTGTTTTTGGTAAAGTAGGTCAAGGTCATTCATATTGACCTACTAGACGTAAGAAAGTGTTGTTGGCATGTTCATGTACGTGTTTATGAAGTTTGAAAGCTGTATGGCTTTAAGTATTCAAGTAATCGACTTAATTAAAAACTTGAAGGTGAAACTGCAACGTAAATTAACAAAGTGCAAACAGTAGGTAAGGTTATTCACATTGACCTACTTTAGTTAGAACGTTTTGCGATTATGTGTACATGACGTTTGAAAGCTGTATGGCTGTTGGTGTCTTAGTAATATATTGTATCAAAAACTTAAATTTAAAAATTTAAATGTATTTTAATAAAATGCGAAAAGTAGGTTAATGCCATTTCATATTGACCTACATTTGGTACAAACCTCCTGCTGTCATGTTGATGTATACACATGCGCAGTTCGAAAGCTCTTACGGTTTCCGGTGAGTCTATTCTGGTGCCGGATTTAACCAACAATTGAATGTAAAATTAACGAAGTGCGAAAAGTAGGCGAAGGTCATTGATATTGACCTATATTTGGTAGGAACATACTGCTGCCATGTAGATGTATACACGTGCAGTTAAAGCTTGCTGCCATGTAGATATGTATACACGTGCAGTTAAAGCTCTACGGCTTCATGGACTTGAACGAAAAACTTAAATAAAAAAGGGACGGGACATACGGGCATGGGTAGGGAAAGGACATACTGGCATGGGTAGGGACGGGACATACGGGCATGGGTAAAACTATATGCCCAAACCACTTTTTTTTTTTTTTTTTTAAAAACATAAATCAGCAAGGTACTACAGTTATATATATCAAAAGAAGGTCAATATCTCTGGCCTTGACCACTTTTTAAGTTTCGTCGACACCAGTTTAAGATTTGTTTGGTTAGACAAGTCATTACTCATAGCTGTGCGAACAGATACACCTGGTGAGTAATACAGATGCATATAAACATGACTGGCTGTGGAAATCATAGCTCCAATGAGTGTACCTGATACAGAGCTATGAATCCACTCGTTTGAAAAGTAGGCAGGGTATGTGAAACGATTCATTCCCTATTTCGGTGCGGTTTTTGAAGACATGACGCAATGTCTGCCTCAACATCCGCCAAATTTTTAATGAATATACCTTTCTACCCACACATAAATGAACTGTATGTATCATAAAATAGTTTATAGATGTAATACATCAGACTCCTTGTGTATGCTTTACTATATGTAGTATTATTTCTGACCATTGCAAGGCAGAAAGTCTGCAAGGTCAGTGTAGAAAACTCACCAAAATATAACGACAAGCACTTGAAAAATATATATGACATCAACAAACCACGCGGAGTTCAAGAGCTAGGCGGTGCTATTAAAAATACAGAGCAAACGTAATATTAAAAATACAGAGCAAACGTAATATTAAAAATAGAGAGCAAACGTAATATTAAAAATACAGAGCAAACGTAATTAGTACAAATAAGAAATGTCACCAATAAGTGACCAATGACCCCAACAAGTTTAACTCATTTGACCTTCGAACTCCAAGTGTGACATTGACCTTTGAGGTACAGACCCGATTCTTGCACGATACGACACACCTTCTCATTGTGGTTAACATTTGTGTGAAATTTAATGGAAATCCCTTCAGTTCTTTCTAAGTTATGGCTGAGGCATGATTGTTTCGGACGGAGGGACGAACAGACGGAGGATGGGATTACTATATGCCTCCCTTCGGGGGCATACGACACACCTCATCGTGGTTAACATTTGTTTGAAGTTTCATGGAAATTCCTTCAGTTCTTCCATATTTAAGTCTGAGACATGATTGTTTCGAACGGAATTGTTTCCGACGGAAGGACGAACCGACAAACAGATGGACGGTGCGATTACTATATGACTCCCTTCGGGGACATGAAAATACTACTCCATGTAATCACTGTGATATCGTTAACATGAATCTCACAGACCATGGCCTCGTTTTAAAATTAATTCCGAAAAAGTGCATTTTGTTGTCTCAGTCTCGATCACACGAATTGCCTGCAGCGTTCATACCTGATACCTAGCTGATGCCACTGGGAGTTGGTATCTGTATTGCTAGTAAGGAAGAACAGACACACTGGCAGTGAGCAGCGAGTTGTGAAGAACATTAAAACGAATGTATGCATAACCTTCGTTACTAAAGGTCTTGCGAGTCAGGCATTGTAATAATCTATATCGATGCTGATCAATAATGCATATACTCGTATAACGAATCATGCGAAAAATGAATATACATACAAGATAGTAACAGAGTTAACAATATCCACGCTTGTTAAAATAAGTTAATACACGAGATTGTTGCTTCCAGGGGATCACCTTTTCAGTATTTATTACATGGAGAAATCCGAAAATGATAAGCCACTATATAGCAGTTGTATTTGGCATAAAACATCTTATTAAAGGGAATAT